>JAQQSJ010002089.1:0-13201 GCA_028644305.1 Xerus rutilus
TCTTCTTCTTCTTCTTCTTCTTCTTCTTCTTCTTCTTCTTCTTCTTCTTCTTCTTCTTCTTCTTCTTCTTCTTCTTCTTCTTCTTCTTCTTCTTCTTCTTCTTCTTCTTCTTTTCTATTAGAGCATTATGGTTACACGTTATAGTAGGTGGGTGGATCCTGACACAATCGTACATGCAGGGAATTCAGTTTCAGTTCATGTTGCTTTCCCCTCCCCGCTTCCAGTTCCTTTTTACTAATCTTCCTTTCACTCATCTGTTTATTTTTCACTGGTTCTTTCTACTTATCCACCAAGGAGAAATTCCTTGTGGTATATTATGCACATAGCATGATTTTTAAAAAAAATTCATTCATGAAGGATCACTTCTATCGGCAGATAGAGATACAAAAATCCTGCAAAATATTAGCAAGCTACATCTAGTTCTCAGTAAAAGAGGTACATGCTGTGATCCAGTGAGACTGAGAATGAGAAAGAAATGCAGGAGGCTCAAGCTTAGGCAAGCCATTAATATATTTCTTCCCTTCAGCAAATCACGTGAGGAAAGGTATACGCTAGTGCCAACGAGCTGGAAAGTATTTAGTAAACAACTTGGTTTTGGTGAAAAAACTCTCCAAGTTAAAATTAGTGAACGATACTTCTTTATATAATAAAAAATAATTTCATCTCACTATATTAGTCATGGTCCTACTTACCAGAGAATGTTAGAGGCATTTTCATCAACGTCTGGGAAAAGACATGGAAAATCTGTATTCTCATTATCACTTATGAATATTTTAGAAATTCTGGCCAGTAAAATTTAAAAAAACAAAATAAGATGAATGGTACAAACATTATTAAATAAAGTGAGTTTATTAACTTTCAGAAATCACATGATTGGAAACTCAGTTCAAGGAATTGAATAATGACAGAACCAATAAGAGATCTCTAAGGTTGTCAGTTACGAAATATGAAAAAGTCACAAATTACTTACATACAAAAATAATCTAATAGATAATATATTTTATCAATGATTCAGTTTAAAATGTAAACAAAAATGTTCACAAACATAAGTAGAGATTTTTAAAGCTTAAAGGAAGAAGAATATGAATTTTGGTTGGAGGACTGAAAAGAAAATTTGAACAAATGTAAAAACAAAATAATTTTTAAATGTCCCTGGGTGGGAAAAATTTTCCCGACAACTTGTCCAGAAATCTGAGAGAATCCCAATCAAAATTCTATCCAGATATTTTAGAACTTGAGAAAATTATGTCAGAATTATTAACTGTGAGAAATTAGTCATGGATTTTATTTTTCTTTCCTCAAATCTACAACCTTTGTTTTTCTGATGGTAACTGTAATACATGACCACTATAAAAAGAAAGCAAGTGTAGGAAAATATTACATAGGAAGGAAAGACTCCTTGTGAATACCATCTTCCAGTGCTTTCCAGAAATCTTAATTGGTGTTTATTTGTACCAGTTTATTCTTATAAGTAAAACTAAGTCAATACAATTATTTTATGCATTTCTTATCCTTACAATGTATTGTGTATATCTTTTCCCCATCTTTCCATGTTAGTGGCTATATAGTACTCCATTGTATGAAAATACCATGATAGAGTCAAACTCTCTCACTGATGTACATTTAGGTTGTTTACACTTTTACTATTTTTTAAAATTTTCTCTACTCTTTCTTGTTCACTCACACATCCAAAGAAGTTGGGCTACCATGAGCTAAGCTTTTCATATATACCATATTTTGAGTTCCCTTTTATTTGTTTATTTATTTTTTGTGCATGCTATGCACTAGGGAAACAGGCTAAGAACCTCTTTCTTTTTCATCTTCACAGTGGTTAACATTGCTATCTCCACTTTATGGGTGACTAAGCCATAAAGGTGTGAAATGATTTGCTTCAGATTGCAGCAATCATAAATAAGAAGTGGCAGGTCTGGCATTCAGTCTAAGGCCGACTCCAGCATCTCAGCCCATAGGCGTTACATCTGCATTCTTGGTTGTCATTTCCCCCAGTTATAAACAGCACTGTGTGGAATCCTCATGTGTGGCTTTGTGCAGATGATCACTCATTTCATTCTCCATGACAATTCCTGAGTGTCTTTTACATATGAAGCCCTCCTCTAGGCCCTGGGTGTCCATGAGAAGAGAGCCTTGGACACCTTTCCAGGACAATGATGGAGAGAGAGGCACTTCTTGAATTGATCAAAATTCTCCTTAAGATCAATTACATATTCCACATCCCTCATCTTTGAAATAGTATGTGCTGCAGGGGAGATCCACTCTTATTCACCCTGTGTCCCAGGGACTGGGTCTTGTCAATGCCCAGGGGTCAATGGGGTGGGAGCTCCTTCTAGGATGCTGAAGGGACCACAGCTCATGTAAGGCACTCACATTGTGTTCTCAGGGACTTTGCAGAGGAGCAGCCTCCTCAATGTCTTTCCTGAAGGCTCTGAACTGTCTTCTGCGGAGGTGAGCTCACTCTGGTGTAAGTCTGGTACTTGGAGCCCTTCATTCTGTGGCCCTAGATGGGGTGGCTTCTCTGGGAATACCTCATGTTATGATGGTGCAGCAACAGCCAGTTGGAAGGGCTCTCTGAGAGGCTCAGCTGACACTCATTTACTGAACAAACAAATGCCCCCGCGGGGCACTGGGCCAAGCCCCGGTCAAGCTCTGGGGAAGAGCAGTTAATAAGAGAGAATCGCTCCCCTCCAGGAGGAAGGATGAAGAACAGGTATAAAATTAACTCCCACACAGCCTGCTCATTGGCCAGCTGGGAAACTGAGGCCCAGAGGAGCCTTATGTCTTCCTAGGCCTGTGTTCCATGCTCAGAGGCATATGTAGCACCAGTCCTGGCCACAGGCCCATAGGGTCCTACGAAAACTCTGCCTTCAAGGAGAAGGAGCTGTATGTTTCTTCCCTTCATTTCTTATCACTGAGTCACTCTTTACTTCAAGACAAAAAAATACCCCCTGGACGGGAATGACCAAACTTTAAAAATTGCCTTTGATATAGGACACTGTCAGAGAATTCAGAAATTTAAAACACATTTTATCAACTAGCTCCCCTTTTCTCCATATGGTTATTTACCCTCTCAAAGTGCTCCAGTGAATGAAATATGTTTCATCCAGATGGAAATGCTGTGGCCTTCCTCCAGTGGCTGGCTTTGCCCAGCACGATGACAGTACATCGCCATTTCTCAACCAGTGCTTGCTGAGTGAGAAGAAATGTCCATGGAGGAGGAAGAGAGGGAGGAATGGGCGGAGCGAAGGAGGCTGGAAGGGAGGGGATGAGAAGGTCCCCAAGACTGTCTGGTGGAGAATCCACCAGGGATGGAGAAAATCTGGCAAGAATTTGGCAAGTGTTCATGGAGCTCGAGGCCAAATAAGGGAAAGCTCATTAGTTGCGACCTTTGAAAGGGAGCTGGTGGGGAGGGTGACTTGAGCCTGCCTCTGAGCTCTGCTGACATTTGGTTCCATGAGGGAGCAATAGCTGGTCCCACTGTCCTGAGCACAATTACCGAAGCTAAGCTGAACCATGTGACCACAGCGCTGTGTTTTCAATTACTCCTCCTCCTTCCCTCTCTCTGTGCCAGGCCTGGAGGGAAAGCGGTCTCCACAGAAGTCCGATGCTGGCTCCTCTGCCACAGCCCGTTTGCAATTGTTCTCTACTTTATTTCGTTTTCTATAATGACAAGGCTTATTTTGAAAACAGTCTTTGCTCCTAATTTTAGTTAGGGGTTAATACCTTCCCCCCTTCCCCAGGCATCGTCACCCTCCCATTCATGGCCCCTGTCTTCTCCAAGAGCCCAGGCTGAAGTGGTGGATCCTTCTGGAAAAGCTTATTTTAAAAAACTGACAGAACTCATGAAACACTCCTGAAAATGTCCCCGCCCCACCTGCGATTAGCAGTTTCCACCAAGAAATCTGATCCTTCTGCTTTCCTAAATGCTGTTTGCAGCCAACTTTTACCCTCTAAGTGGAGCACACAGCATTGCACCTGACTCCCAGGTCCCGCAGAGGTGGTGAGCGGTCAGGAACTTACCACCTCTGGGACAGTTGCTGTTGGTCAGGAGAGAATATGGAGGCGAAAGGAACTGGGTTTGCATTCCAAGAATCCATGGAGACTGTGGCAATGTTTGGTGGAACAAAAATACTACAGCCTGGCACTAGAATGGGGACAGGGAGGAGAAGAATTCAAGCTTTGATTGGGACTTGGAGTAGGATAAGACATCAGATTAAAAAGCTCTTTGGCCTTTGTATGCAGTTGTTTTTCATGCCTTAAGCCAGTGGAGTGAAGAATCATTGTTCCAGAAGGATTTTCTGAAGCTAAAAGAGGAATCTATTGGCTTACCTAATTGATTTGATGGCGATAGCTTCAGGCATGGCTGGATCTAGGTGCTTATGGGATGCTATCTGGATTCAGTCCTCCTTTTCTCTGTGTCCTCTTTCCTTTCTCTTTACCTCTGTGAGTTCTGTACCTTCTGTGTTGACTTCACTCTCAGGCAACCCTTTACACATGGGGACTTTTGGTAACTCATATGTATATCCCCCCTTTTTAAAGCCAGGGATATTCTAGAAGGATTTTAATGCAAAAGTGATAATCTTTCAAATTTCTGAGTAATGAATGGACTATTGCTAACTGACCCCCCACACACACACACACTCCTTTCCCATGATTCCCAGGGCCACCATGGGGAGTCCTAATGAGGCTGATCCAAATGGAAAGAACTTTAGATATATTAATATTTGTAGTGACATTGGTGTTGAGAGTCACTATTTTGGATTGATTTATTTTTATGCTTTTGGTGCTAGACATTGACCCAAGGGGCACTTTGCCACAGAGCTACATCCCCAGTCCTTTTTATTTTTTATTTTGAGGCAAGGGTCTCACTAAGTTGCTGAGGCTGGCCTTGAACTTGTGATCCTCCTGCCTCAGCCTCCCAAATCACTGAGATTACAGGGATGCACGCCCAGATATGTTCTGGGGATTTGAATGGGCACAGTGCAATTCTTCTGTGTTGGAAGACAGGGGGAGAAGGAGAGCACTGACAATTTGGACTTGAAATGTGGCATCTGGAAGTAAAGGAGAGGAAGATGGAAAAAAGTAAAATAGACACTAGCAGCACAAACTCCATGGATGCCCATCCAATAGAACCAACTCACAAATCCTCTCAGAATGAAGCAGGTTTTATCCAAAGAGCTCATGCCCTCTGGACTCTGGGTTCATGACTCTGGGACACATCAAATGCAGAACTGATAAAACAGAATTTCTCCAGTTTTAGGGGAAGGAAGCAGACTCTGGGTGGAGGCTGGAAGAGGTATTTGGGGAGAGAAGGTCCAGAGTGCAGGGAATTTGTTGAGAAGCTTTGAAGAGGATTAAAGGAAAGCAAGGGACAAGGGGAAGACATAGAGTCACAGCTTTTAAAAGAAAGAGATGACGTAAGTGTGTTCACATGTGATGATATGGACATGCCACAGAGGGAGAGACCGAGGCTAAAGGGGAGAGAGGAGATAATCAGTGTCAGCGTAGAGCCAGGATAAAGGGTCCAGGCTCCACAATCAGACTGCATGGTTTAATTCCTGCTTTCGTTGTCTTTTAGCTGTGTGATCAACAGAAAGTTACTTTACCTCTCTGTGCTTTAGTCATCCCTTCTCTAAAACGAGGATATTGATGGAGGCTACAGTAGGTTTTATGAGGACTGCATGGTAAAGCAATTAGAACACCGTACACCAGAGTGAAGTTCTGAAATAGTCATTGTGAGAGTGTGTGATCAAGGTGATTATGGAAACACAGTACCATTGTCGACCAAAACTGGAGGCCCCACGTGTGGCCATGAATGTTTCCTGGTACCAGTTTGCTCAAGAGCATGTGTCTCCTTCAAGACTCAGACACCTGTGACCAGGCATGGTGGACCCATTTGTGTTTCACTGTCACTTGAGTTGGAAGAACATAGAATATGGGACTTTGGGGTGTTGGAAAGAGAGTGCTTGATGACATGGGCCGACGCTGAATTAATCCACACTAAAGCGTCAAGCACCGTGCCCGCTATGATGTCGGCTTCCATGTATTCATTCATTCCTTTGAATTCATCGCTACTGGTTGCACACCTGCAATCCCAGCAACTCAGGAGGCTGAGGTGGGAGGATGGCAAGTTCAAGGCTAGCCTGGGCAACTTAGTGAGTCTTGTCTCAAAATGTTAAAGGACTGGATATGTAGCCCAGTGGTTGAGCGCCCCTGGGTTTGATCCTTCCCATCAGAAAAAAAAGAAAAAACAAAAACAAAAAGTAAATGATTAACACAGAGAAGAACAAATTTGTGCAAAGTAGATGTCACAAACACAGTTTTCTTTCGAGAAGAAATTCTCTTCTTGGGGGCTGGGGGATGCAAGGTGGGATATATGAAAGGGTTTTGCAACGAAATGCCAGGAGGTTTCTGCTTTCCCTTATTCTGTCCAGGATGCATGTGAACAGCAGTTCTAGTGGGCCAAGCACATCCCATGGTGTGCCGTTCTGGCAGCAGGCTTTGTTGCTTGGGCCTGAGTCAGAGCTCCTCGGGATGCAGCACTAGGGTCCCCTCTGCCACCTGCCTCATGGACACTGAAGCCAATGGAGACGCAACCTGCTGATGCTGGGCCGGGCTGGGCTGGGCGCCACATTGTGGGCCTGAGGTGGGGAGCCGGTCTCTGATCTTTGACCCAGCAATGACAAGAGATGGAGCAGGAACTCCGGTGCCTGCTTGATTACCACCAGTGTGGGACCTGGAGACCAGAGAGGGCACACGTGTTCACCAGGAGCCCGTCATGTGCTGAGCCCTTTGGCAGGCACTGGCCAAGCCTCTCCTTTGTTTGTTTGTTTGTTTGTTTTGGTACCAGGGATTGAATTCAGGGGTACTCTGACCACTGAGCAACATCCCCAGCCTTTTTTTGTTTTATGTAGAGACAGGGTCTCACTGAGTTGCTTAGCAACTCGCTGTTGCTGAGGCTGGCTTTGAACTCGCCATTCTCCTGTCTCAGCTTCCCAAAGTGCTATGATTACAGGCGTGCACCACCGTGCTCAGCTTTTATCTTTGTTTACACTCATGTTGACCCTGGCTGGACAACATTGGGTGAGGCTCCTGAACTTTTTAGTTATGAGCTCTTCCTTTTTTTTTGGCACTGGGTATTGAACCCAAGGATATTTGACTATTGAGTGACATCTCCAGTTCTTTTAATTTTGAGACAAGTTCTTTCTAAATTGCTGAGACTGGCCTCAAACTTGGGATCTTCCTGCCTCAGCCTCCTGACTAACTGGGATTACAGGTATGTGCTACCACACCCAGCTACACATTAGTAGTCTTGGGATTGAGCTCCCTGGATTCCAGGGTTTCCTTGAAGATGCTATGGGAGCTACCAAGGATAGTCAAAGGGGACCAGGCAGGTGGGCTTAGTCCTCTCTGGTTCCCTAGTCAGCCTGATCTGAAGACTGGAGTTCCCTGCAAATTTTATTTTGAAGATTGGTTTCCAAGTTTAAAAGCACTGGTCTCTGTGATACCTAAACTCTCTCCTGTGACCTGGGTTTTGCCCTTTTCCTGTCTTTGCTTCAATTTCTCTGCCTGTTGGATGAGGCTGTGCACCAAAGAAGCTTTGGGACAAGGTCTCTCTGAGCCCGATAGTGGAGAGGTGGTAACCACTGGGTTAACGAAACCCCATTTGGTTGGCAAAGGGAAGTGCAGGGTGACCATCCCTGAAGGATGACCTGCCCATCTGCCCTGCTTCCCAGGCACTGGGCACCGTGGCTCAGTTCCAAGACTCATGTCCATCTCCACTTGTCAGCAACAGGTCACATGGCTTCTTCCCATTTCCTCTTTCCTCCAGGGACTCATGAAGTGGTGGCTAAGCCCAGTTCAGTTGCCACCCATCAACCAAGGGCCAGAGACCAGGAAAGGAAGAAAGGCAGCTTTACTTCCTCTCTGAGGATGGAGCCACACAGCCATTCTGCAAAGAGCCGAAAGTCCATGAAATTCCGGTCCATCTCCCGATCCCTGATTCTCTGCAATGCTAAGACTAGTGACGATGGCTCCAGCCCTGATGAGAAGTACCCAGATCCCTTTGAGATTCCGCTGGGCCAGGGCAAGGAGGGGATTTGCCACTCATCCGTACAGCTGGCAGACACGTCGGAGGCCAGGCTCAGCAGCATTCCTGATCTGGCATTGGCCTCAGAGGCGGCTCAGCTTCAAGCAGCTGGGAGTGATCGAGGCAAGAACTATAGAAGGATGTTCTTCATGAAGGTATGCCCAGCATTTGTGTGGCTGGTAGACCCTAGGTTGGGTGTGGGCTAGAATAAAGTCTTTGGATTCATTTTTCAAAGGTCAGGAAGTCAAAGAGTTCTAATTCTGAGCAACAGTAAGGAAAACATTGAGGCAGGGCCCCCTAGAAGTGCAACGATGAGCATGGTAGTGAATCAGGCTCAGTTGACACCCTGCTTCAGAGATTCAAGTGAGACACTCTGTCAGCCCAAGATATACTGAGCCTAGATTCCTGATGGAAAATGGCATGTGTGATAGTCAATACACTGGTAAGTTCTCATCTGCAGACACTTTGGGGCATATTAGAGGCATGTCAAATCCTAGCCGTCATGTAGGCATGCAGAGGCAGATTTCCAGAGCTTGGCCACAGGAGGAGGCCTTGGGGCAAGCCGAGGAAGAAGTGCAGGATGAGGAAGTCTGCTCCTCAGATGCTGACTGTGAACATTCTCCAGGTGTGCTCTGCCAATTTCAACATGGGTGGAGTGCTAAAGGTGACAAGTGAAGCTATAAATCGGGGGAGGGATGGTTAAGTAGTGTTTGGGGACTTGGCCAAAACTCATAATGCTTTCTTTTCTGTTAGATCATGTTTCAGGTTTTCGCTGTCATAATGAGGTGGGAATTGCAGGGTACCATGAGGTCTGGACTGATTAGATTTTGTCTTGTTGTCCCTTATCTAGTACTTGCCTTAGTACCTTCTGCTGATGGAGGGATCTCTCAAGGGTCCAAGTGGCCTGAACCGTGGAGTCAGTGCTGCTCACTCAGGAAGCCCAAGGGGCTTCCCCTGCAGCCTACTGCCCAGAACCCCTAGGGAGTCACCGGCCTGTGAGCTGCAAAGAGCAGAAGGCATTCCAGTGCTTGGAGAAGGGTCAAGCGCTTTCGGATAGCTCAGTCAACCTCCCTCAGGGGGAAGTGACTACTTAATACTTATATGATAAATGGCCTCAGATTACATTCCATAGCATGTAGTGGGAACAGCCCCAATGATCTCCAGCCACAAATAGCCCCACACAAATAGCAGTCCAGGCTGCACTATCACCCATGATATGACTTCCATTGACATGTCCTGGACTCACCTGATAGGGTAGAAGGAGAATCCTCTCAGTTTGTCATAAACGATGAGAAAAATATACAGTCCACCAAACATGTGTCCAGATGATATGAAAGAATCCAGAGGAAAGCTTAGGTTAACCCAATTCAAAAATCATTTCAAGACCCCCTGCTTCTGATTAATTGCATAGGCATTTACTGAGCACCTACTAAGTGCCCGGCACTGTGAGGATTCAGACTCTGACCTCCAAGAACTCGCTTTAAGTAGAGTAAAAGTTACACTGCAGGAGGAGCAGGAGGCCTGTTAAAGGATCAAAGGAAGAAGGGGCCACGGCTCTGAGGAGGCATCTGTCCTTCCTTCTTTCAGGAAACATTTATGGAGGACTGTTGCAGGGAGTACGTGAGACAGACTCAGGCCCTGCCCTGATGTAGGGGACACAGTTATTAATTACCTAAATATACACGTGTATTATTAAATAGTGAAGGCTATGGAATTAAGGAAGATAGGGTTAGAGAATGAAGAGGTATTATTGTCCTTTTGAAAAAGCGGATGGCAGAGCCTTTTTTAACCAAATGACTTTCGATTAATTTTCTGAAGTGGAGGAGTAAGTCAAGTGACCGTAGGAGGAGGGGCACCGAGAGGGCTTAGCCAGTGCAGACAGTAAGAAAGCCTGTGCTCGAGAAGCATCAAAGAGAACATGGCAGGCAGGGAGAAAGGGGAAAGGGCGGGAAACGGAGTTGAGGTGGTACAGGGGCCTGAGCAATGGCAAGGGTTTGGACTTTTATTCTAAGAAGTATGGGCAGCAGGGGACTGACGTGTCTGATGGCTGAGCTGAGAGCAGTGTGTAGGAGGACCTCTTAGGAGGCTAGATATCAAGGACCCAGGCCAGGGATGGCATAGCTTGTCAGTGGCAGAGGCACCACGAATGGTCAAGGTAGGGATTTATTTTCTACGCAGAGGCATCAGGATTTGTTGTTGGAAGAACACAGAGCACGGCAGAAGGAGAGGAATGAACCTTGACTGTGGATTGTGGTCTGAGCAACTCAGAGTGCGAGAAAAGAGGTGCCCTGTCCTAATGTGGGAAAAAAACAGTGGGAGCTGGAAAAATGACAAAGAAATGAAGAGCTGTCTCTTGAAAGGCATCAATTTTACTAAGCAGGGGTGGGTGGGGGAGGAAACTTCAGAACAGAGGTCGAGAGGAAGGCTGAGTGCTTGTGTCTGGCCCACCTGGCCCAGGCAAGTGTGTCTGGGGCTCAGTTCTTGCACCTGCTCAACACACCTGGGGAAAGTCAGCAGACAAGGGGTAGGAGTGGCCCCGGGGAGAGGGGCTGGGTGGGGATGAAGGAGGGATCTCACCTTTTTCAGCTCTTTGTAAGTCTCATGCGCTGCATACTTCAGTTTATAAAGTAATTCACTCCCCTTAGGTCATTGTCTTTTATTTTCCAAAACTTTAGGAAGAAGGTGGTCACAGCAGTCTTATAGTATTGTTATTTCTTGGAAGCACCGTCGCATGGGGATCAGGGGTGTCGGCTCATTACTCTGGTTGCCTGCACTTGCCATTTACTGTCTGTGTGATCCTGGACAATTCACTTTACCTCTCTGTGCCTCAATTCCGATTCACTTTTCCCGTGTGCCTTAACTACATTGAAGTTGCTAATAGTATATAACTCATCTAATGAATATAAAGTCGGAGGCATTTATTTACAGGAGAAAATCTCACGACACTACAGTGCTCACATATAGTAATTACTTGATAAAAATTATTATTTCTATTTTTAAGGATGCTGCATTGATTCTGAATAATTGATAACATTAATTAAGTCTTTCAAAGTGCCAGATAGTGTGCAAGAGCTTGTAGCTTTAATGATGATCAAAGGTTCATGAGGGAGACATAGACAAAGCAGGCCGTTCGGATTTCAGATGTGGTCAGGGCAGGGGTAATAGATATGTCCGGGACATCGCAGGTGCAGCTTGATTTGGGGAGAAGCATCCTAGCGTGGATGAGCATGGAAAGAAAGATGCTTCAGTACACAAGTCCAGATCGTGGGGAAAGGTGGGAATGTGCAGAGGGAATGTGCGGAGGCCAGAAAGAGTTCACTGGGGTGTTAGAAGTGGGCCTCGCATAGCAGAGTCAAGTTTGAGGTACGGAGGAGCTGGGATGAGAGGGAGGAGTATAGTCCCTCTTGGAGCCTGAGACCTCCTGCTCATTTTAAAGGAGCATAGATGATTTTTAAGGATCCACTAATGAACTCTAAGCAAGTGAGAGTTCCAGTCATCTGAGCAGGTGTGATAATCACAGGTGGCAGGTAAGAGAGGTTGAGAGATGACAACTGGTCCCCACATCCTTTCTGGAAGTGTCACAGAGTAAACGCACAGCCATCCACTCCTTCCTAGTGTCCCTGTCCCAGCCACTTCCCCTGCACTCAGGCGTGACTTGGTTGGCCCAGATGGACTCCTCAGCTTCCAGCAATGCCATGGTTACACTGATTTCAAAACAACATCTGGAATGAGACCCTGTGACATCAGCTTCTCCTCTAGAAATGCCTAATGTGAAAATTAAAGAAGAGGAAGTTGTATAAACAGCCAACTTGGAAAAAAAAAGTCCTTATTGGATGGGTTGTGTTTGGCACAGCCAGGACTGAGCAGATTACTACCTGGGGGCATGCCAGGGCTGGAGCCGACATGAGGAATCCAGAGCAAGCATTCGAGCCTGTGTTGTATATTAAGATACGGATGGGCTTGTTCCTGAGGGAGCTTCTAGACCCCCAGGGATGGATTCACATGGCAGAATGTTAAATACCATGTTTTTAAATTAGCAAACTAACACAAATTCAATAGATTAAGCCTGGTACTTTGAAAGGAGGGAATAATTAGACTCACTGGCTACACCAAACCCACTGCCTTTTTCTCAAGTGGAAAGAGTATTTTTAAAAGCCCTTTAAGCAGAATGTCGAGGCCAAAGGGAGAGAAGCTCAGCCAGGTTGAACTGAAGTGCCCCATACTCCCCTTCCCTGTCCTCTTTCTTCTCCTTTATCTTTCATTCTTTTTTTATTTTTCAGTCTCTTCATACATTGAAAAGCACCAGTTTGGAGCTGTCCTTTAGGGATAAATAAACAATTTGATGCTGCACCCTCAGGGAACTTGTGTGTAAGCGTGATTAATCCTCTCTGTCTCCTCCTCCAAGCTAGAGCTTTGCTCATTCAGTTTTCTTAAGGAAAGATCTTACACAGAGGCTGAGTAGTAGGAGAATTATATCCTATAAAAAGATTTCTAGGCCACTGTTGAGTTTGCTTTCTGTTACTAGAACAAAATGCCACAGACTGGGTGATTTATAAAGAAAGAAGTTTTGTTTGCTGTGCTGGAGCCTGGGCATTCCAAGGACATGGAATTCCATGCTGCATCATAACAAGGCATAAAGTGAAGGAGCAAGCGTCTGCAGAAGAGACAAACTCACCTTAGAACAACCTTCTCCTGTTGCAAATAACCCAACACGCTTCCAGCCAAAACATTAATCCACTCATGGGGGCTCCATCCCAGTGGCCCAAAAACTTCTGGCTAGGTCCCACCTCCCAGCACCACTGCATAGGGCATTAAGGTTCTAGCTCATAAACTTTTGGGGGACATATTCAGATCATAGCAGTTGCCATTAACTTTTCCAGAGCACTAGACAGTATGCCCCTCATTATGGAATTTCCTCAATGGGGAACGAGTCCAGTTAACTTACTGTGAAAGTTAAGCAATCTCAGAAACAAGTAACTAACTCAGGTCCAGCTGAAAATTTCCTGTCCACATGTTCAGGCAGCTCAGTGTGCATGGAGGAAGGACAGAGGGAGCGCTTCCCTGGAGAAGTAGGAGGGAGCCAGGGCAATGGGATAT
>JAQQSJ010000209.1:0-109002 GCA_028644305.1 Xerus rutilus
ATTACAAAGAATACCTGTTATATGTTTTACATTTCAGTCAGAGAAAAAGGCTTGAAAATCTGCACTGGTATAAGTAGGCCCATTATTTGTCTTAATAGAATGAGGCACACTCATGATGGTGAAACATTGGAGGCAATGGAAAATGACTTGTTTTGTTGTTTCCCCTCTGATAGGAGAGGCTAGGATAAATCCTAAGTAAGTGTCAATACTAATATGAAAATACTTTAGATGGCCAAAAGAGGACATGAGTAATATCCGTTTGTCACAAGGCATTAGATTTTAAGCCTCTAGGATTCACTTCCATAGGTTGTAAAGGACCTAAAAGTAGAAAAGTAGCACATATTGTCTAACTATATCTTCGCATTAAGCTTTGGTAAGGGATGGGAATATCTGTTGAAGACTATGGGCATACTGATGGAACTTGGAATATAATTGGGTAGCATTTTGCATAAGAGTAATGACAGTAAATACCAAAGTAAGCCGATGAGTTTTAGTATTTAAGTCAGTAAGTGGTACCAAAAGTTGGGAATGAGCTCAGACATGTTGTACAAAAAGAGGTTAATTTTTGGTCTCTAAAATGGTATATAGACAGCTTAGTAGGACATCTAGAGATTATTTAAAATTTAATTTGGTGAAGACATGTGCCATATTAGGCAACATATTGCCACAATAGTGACTATGAAAAGATTTATTGGCTCTTGAAAAAAAAAAATTGAGCTTTGTAAATAGCACATAACTTCAGGAATTGTGGTGATGTTGACTCCAAATTATGTCTAAGGGAAAGATGTTGGTTGGTGGCTGGATTAAAATAAATAATACCTATATTACCATTAGAATTGGCATTAGTGAACACTAAGGTGACATTGGGAAGATGCTGTATTAAAGAGCAAGTAAAGCCAAGATTTGTAACAATTATTGGCTAGCATATAACCATCCAGAATAACATGCAATAGCACTTTGTTTGGCAGCATTATATTATATGGCTATCTGTCGATTTTGTTTAAGGTGGCTACAAATTTATTAGTTTTTGTCAATGGCTTGAAATGTATTGTCCCATAATTTAGCAATTAGTAATGGTAAAGTTCTGGGGATGTTGGGAGAAAAACGTCCCAACATCCCCAACAAATGTCCCCAAAACATTGGCTAAGGGTTTTTTTTAGGGTCAATTTTTGAGAGATGGAAATTTGGGGAGTGGCTGGGGCAACAGCACCTGGTAATATGCACTGACCCAGAAATTTACAGTGTGGCATTTTTGTACCTTTTAAAGAGGCCACCTGTAATTCAATGTTTTAAACTGCTGATGAGGAGACTAAAGGCACCATTTAGTAGTTTTGAATTTTCATGGGTAACTAAGAGATCATCTATATAATAGATGACAGTAGGTTCTGGCCGAGTTAACAAAAGAGCCACCACTTGGAAAACATATAATTGACATATAGTAAGAATTTTTCATGCCTTGAGGTAGCACAGTCCATTGATGCCAGCTAACAGGCCCTGCATGATTTACAGAAGGAACTTAGAAGGCAAAGCATTCTCAATTCTCTGGGTGTAAGAGAATGGAGAAAAAACAACCCTGGATATCTAAAATTCTAATCATATGACCCTGTGGCAGATAGGATGCCTTGGGAATACCAGGCTCTGTCATTCCAATCTTTTTTTTTTGTGGTGGTATTAGTGGCACATAGGTCATGGATTTACCTTTTGCCTTTTTATCTAAAGTGAATATAGCAGTATTCCAAGGACTTGATAGGGCTCTAAGAATAGCCAGCCTCCAATTGTTTTTGTACCAAATTTTTTAAATATTGTAGTTTTTATTTGTAGATTGGCCACTGTTCCACCCAAATGGGCTCCTCACTTCATGTTGTATGAACTGAGCTAGCCATTTTTGGGGTCACCCCTTACCCTATTTAAAGGTTCTAAAGTAATAGGTTTGCCATCAACATTGCATTTAGATTTTCAGTCCCTTGTCTAGTGTTTTCATTTTTTACACCTTGGGCAGACGCTAGATGGCAGTTATCATTCAGGGTTTTTCCCTTGAGGGCACTTATTTAGGGGCCCTGACCATCCATAATCTCAACACCACTGATATGGATTTCCCTAATTTTCTTTGAGGGTGGCAGCCAGTGTTAATGCCAATATTTCCACATTGGCTATAACAATGGAGAAGAAGTTTAATGGAAGAGTATTGCCATTTGAAACATTAGCCCTGCAAGCATTGAGCATGATTCTTTTCCATATAGCTAGATCAAACACATCAGCCACCTTTATTCAGAGATTGCTATTAACCATCACATTCCAAAACTTATTTGTTTCTTTTTTACTTAAAATCAATCCTTTGGTGCCGAGGATACACAGCAACTGTAGTTGTGTGTCCTTAGTGGATGATGGCAAATTGCCCACCCTTCCCCAATTTTTTCCAGGAGGAGCTAACACCCCCAATTACCTTCTCAATTACCTTCTTCCCTCAGTTCCCTATTTGTGGCACCAGTTGTGGGTTTTCTCAGGCAAGTTGAGACCCACTGAACAGCTGAGGAGAGTGTGGCTGCAGAGTTAAAAGAAGACCTCTGGAGACATGTTTTGGAGAACTCAATCTACTTTTACACAAGAAATGTTTTATTAGTTTTTAGTTGTTGGGCAAATTCTGTGAAGGATTGCCTGATCCAGAGAGCTATTACTATGCTATATGAATTATAACTCATGGGCTAAAAGGTCAGTGGCACAAAAATAGCAGGAAAGAAAAATGCTTAACACACAGGGAAATCAGGTCACCATGGTGATGGGGCTGAATGTGCTTAGTGTTCTAACCACAAATATTCAGGTTCAGAATTCCTCACCATGAGAGCCACTCATGGACAACATAGGCCATTTTCCAACTTATGGGCCCAACACCTTTGCTTTGCTTTATGTAATTTAAAGGGTTTAAATAAAACATGTGTAAACAAAAGTAAAAACTCTTTAAAGTTATACACTCACAAGTTTTTTTTTTTTTTTTTCCAGTATGTGGCCAAACAACTACTCTAATGTTAATGTTTATAAAATGCCTAATATTCATTGTTTCATGGACTTTTCTCCAACAAAAACAACAAAAAAGGGATGAACATTTCTCTTCAATACACTTGTCTGATATATTGGTTTTTAAAGATAAATTGAATAATTTGGTGTATATAAAAATTAATAATGAATGTGCTTGCTAGAAACATCTGACTGATTTACAAATTTAAAATACTAAGTGTTAAATAGAACATCAAGTAATTTTTACTTTTAAATTCCACATGGTAACATACTTAAATAGCTTTGATGTTTTCATAAATTGGTAAATACAGAGTTTAAAACTGCTTTGTGTCATCAATAAAAACATGGGTACTAAGAATTAAAAGTTTCAGCATAGTTCTATATCCAAATGGTCCAAAAATTTAAACTGCATTTTAAATGGAGTATGTACATAACATATTTCATTTTATTAAAATGCAGTAATTTGCCTAAATTTAGAAATTCGCAAGGGTTGTTTCAAGATGAATTTTTTTTAAGTGAGGGTTTAGTTAAGGTTTCAAAATTCTGTTAAATAAAGGGTAAATTCCAAAAATACATTTTTGTGTAACTAATCTGGTTATATGTAACTAACACAATCAGTTAAAACTACTCAAGTTTTTTCCTTAAGATCAAATATTTACATGTTGATATAAACCAAAGTTTAACCTATATGTTAAAATGACAGGGGTTTCTTAAAACATTTACTTATTGTTAACATTGTGTCTAGTAAATTTTACTCTCTAAAGAAGCTCATTTTAAATACATTATGTTTTCTACAACTTTGATTAAACAGTAACTGTTATTTTAGAGTATTGTATGACATTACAGAGTCTAAATTTAAAAAAAAATCTAAATTTGGTTAATATAAAAACATCAATGTAATTGTGGTACTATTACTATTTTTTGTATATTAAATATGTTTATATCTTAAAGGTATAAAAGTCTTTAAAGAAAAAGTTTTTTAAAAAAGTAAAAAAAAAATTTTTCAAGCTGATGTTCTCCAAGCTAAAGTTTTCAGTAATGGTAATTTTAGGCTTATAAAAATAGCAAATTTTATTGTGAATTTATTTATATCATTTAATATTCTATGACTGAACTAAAAATTTTGTTCCATTTTACTCTGGAATAAAAATATAAGTGAATTTCTAAAAGTTAATGAGAGCCTTATTTGTTTAAAAGTTAATATCATAAAATATTTTGATACTTTTTGCAGGAAAAGAAATTTAAAATCTCTCTTAGCCTTTCTTTGATATGTTTTAGGCATAATGCCATATTTTGTTAGCTAAAATTTACATAGTCTCAGGAAATATATATGTAAATTGTATAAAATGATATTTAGGAAAGAGGCAAAGATCAGATTTAGAACTAGAGCATTTTTTTCTAAGAGGTGTAAAGTGGTTTGCTTTACCTGAGGGAAGGCTCTGACCCTCACCTTAATACACATTAGAATGACTCCAAATTAGGTCAGAATTTAATGCACTTAAAATTGTATTCAAAAGATTAATTTTTATTGTAAAGATCACTGAGAGCTCAAACAGGACATAAAATGCATTTTTAAAATATAGTCAAACCAGGCACAGTGACTCACACCTGTAATCCCAGCACTTTAGGAGGCTAAGACAGGAGAATCGCGAGTTCAAAGCCAGCCTCAGCAATGGCGAGGCGCTAAGCAACTCAGTGAGACCCTGTCTCTACATAAAACACAAAATAGAACTGGGGATGTCTCAGTGGTTAAGTACTCCTGAGTTCAATGTTCAGTACCAAATAAACAAACAAACAAACAAATAGTATCTGTGCCACAATGCCTTTGTCCAAGGTGGTGTGTTGTTTCCTCCTGGAAGAGTTTACCACTTATTTTAATAAAAGCACAATTGCCTGAGTGTCCTTTGCCATTCCTAAGATTCAGTTGGGCCACATAGTTTTTCTCAGATATTTCAGAAGACTTTCACCACAAAGGGATGTTTTCTTTCCTGCATGGCAAGTAGATATTGGAATCATAGCATGTTTGCTGGTGCACTTACAAATGAGATTTTTGCTTTTTGGAAGAGAAGTTTATTTGATAATTTGATTTACACAACAAATGTTATATGAGGGGAGGGACTGGGTAATCTGGCATGTACAAAAACTTATTCATTAATCTTTGTTTAAGGATTGAATGAAAGAACCTCAAGATCTGAATATGATTAACCCTGATTTGTCACTCCTGTTACTGTTGTAGTACCATTAAATATATATTGCCCACATTTTAAATTGTATTCATGGCTCCTGTGGGACAATTTGGCTCATTCTTATAGCCACTTTATTTTTCTCCTTGGTTGTGCCAGCTTCTTTGGGGCTCAATGTTACCCTCAAGAGCATTTGGTCACTTCCCTCACCCAGGAACCACAAAATCTCTAGGAAGATGATGAAGTTTTGAAACTCTCATCTCTGTTTTTCCCTGATTCTTATCATTTTGCTTATTCTCTTTTGCTTTCATGACAATGGTGTATTGATAGAACAAGAATTGCTTTGCCCCAGAGAATTGTGTTCCCTGGCCAAATGGGGCATCTTGTTGGACCACAGAATAGGAGACCATTCCTATTCCAAGACCATAATCTAATTGTGTCAGCAGCAGATATTTTGTACTGTCAAGTGTTTTCAAGCTTTTGGGCCCTCCTATATGAAAAAAGCCAAAGGCAGTTTTGGATCAGCAGGCACAAGATTAAGAAAAATAAATAATTTAGAGCTCTTAAAATTTTCTTCTAGTATCCTCTATCCTTGAACACTCAATATTTTTTGCTGCTATTGTTGTGTTTGCTTTTTAACACCATTAACTTAGTTTTTATCTGTTCAGACCCTCTAGGATATAGCTGCATAAATGCCTGCACATATAAAATTTCTTCCATTTATCAGACCTCAGACAACCAACTCTAATATCAAAACTGCATAACAATTTAGAATGTAATTTGATGTCCATACAAGTTAACATTAAAACATTTTTTCTCTTTAGACATTGGTCTATAGCTATACAAGGGCATTAAGCCAAGATCTTTCCCAAGACACAAACAGCATAAATTGATGCATTTATATATAGGGTGATATCTCCAAGTGTTGGTAACTGATTAAAACAAAACAAAACAAAACAAAACAGACATTCAAAGAAGACCATGACCCTAAACATGGTGTGTCTAAAATGAAAACACTACGTACAGGAAAATCTGCCAGATTCCTGAATCTCAACAGACTCCTACATCAGCAGTGCCACAGATGTTTCCTAAACAAATGTCACAGAGTACATGGAAAAGGGTACTTAGCAAATGGCTGAGTTTCTGTAACATTTTAATTATATCATTTACTTTTTTTGAAAGTAGAAAAAATGCCAAAGTAAATTCTGCTAACTTCTGAAGGTGAATAATTAGTCCTTTTACTAAAAGAACATTTTGCAAGTGGATCTCTCTCATTTTATTGTCTCCCTTTTGTATAATGTCCCTTTTGTATAATTGTCTCCCTTTTGTATAATGTCACCTCCATCCAAATGTTTCAAGCCTGGGCAAACTCATGCTATCCTATGTCTTTAGTGATAGGTTATCAACAAGCTCAGCAGCCCCTTTTCATCATCAGTATGGAATAGGGGATCATTCTGAGTGCAAAATATGCCTAAAAAGGCCATAGTGAAATCTGAACTTTGCCCTACATTGGGTGACTATTTGATATTGAAAGATCTGTTCTTGTCACCACTGAGAGAAAAAATATAAAGAAAAAAAATTTTAAGAGAAAAAAAAAAGTTTTACGATTAATTAGCAAAAAAAAAAAAAAAAAAGAAACACAAAAGACTTCTTTCAGAGAGGTTGTAATTCTGCCTGGCCTTTTAAAAGAGGAATATAGTTCTAGGATCCAAAAACTCAAATCAATAGAAATAATCAATTAGTGTTCATTAGGTGTCCTTGAGAGAAATATTGCTCTAATTCCCACATTTGAAGTTTCTTTATTGCAGTGGGCAGCCAAATCATCATATTATTTCATGGAAGTAAAACAAATGCTAGCTCATCCCAAAATGAGAACACAATTCTGTCTTCATTTTTTTTCCTATTAAGAGTGGAATATGTAGAAGAAGATATTTTCAAAAGCCAATTGTAAAATCAGTCACTTAAAGTCAAACAGCAATATTTGTATTTGAATCCATAAGTGGACTTCTATTACAGTGGAAGTTTTAATGTTCTGACGTATTTTGTGAAACCACTGTTTAAGACTCTGTGCACAGATGATGTGATCCACATATGCAAGTTTGTTTTTTCAGAATATTGTAGATTGAGATCACCAGCAGAAGTGCTGAAACTGCACTATACAGGAAGAGATTCTGTACCCAGAATTAACACTCATATTAGGGCAATATATTTGGGTATCTGAGAACATTTACATTTAGAGTTATTAGAAAAAAATATTGATATTTTTTGTTCATTTGATTTAATTTATATACTTAATTTGACCATAATTTTATGTCCATGTTTGTTCATCCATAATCTTTTATTCAGGAGTTTTAAAGTTTCTTTGTAAGTTCCTTTTTGGTGTCATATTTTCTTAAATGTTTACATATTATTAGCTTAGTGGTCATAGGTTATTTAAATTCTCTTTATTTTAGAATCTTTTTTTCATTTTTTCTTCAGATTAGAACAATAGCTTTGCTACTTATAGCTATCTTAGGTGATGATTATTTTCTTTTTGGGTATGGAATATCTCATTCCAAATGCAAATGGATTTTATAGTCACTTCTGTGAAGACAGAAATAAGATTTATTGGTTTGCTTCTGAAAAGATTTGTTTTTCTCTTGTTTCTTTATATAGTGTGTAATTTTTCTATGTGCTTGGAATTTTTTAAATGATATATTTTAATAGATTCTTTTTTGGTCTTGTAAAACCCAAACTCAAAATGGAGTCACTCTGGCTCAGGTTTGCATGTATCAGCTAACCTGCTCTTTGTGCTTCTGTGATTAATGCTTTGCTATGCTTGCTCCTCACGGATGGGGGCAGCAAAACCATAGGCTGCCAGACCCGCTGGCCAGTTACCTAAAGTTCCAAAAACTGAAAGGGGACATAGGAGGTGCTGTCACGGTTGAACTGTAAATAACTATAGGTTGAATACTTGCCAAATCATGTTTTCCTGAGTCATGTAGCTAGCCCACCCTATAATAACCTCTGAAATCCTCACTTTGGGGTCACTCTCTGAAGGAAAGGAGAGCTGACCCCAACTGATTGGCCTGTGTGCTTATTTCCTCAATAAACTTTGCTGCTTCTGCAAAGTTGTCTGGGCTGCACTTCTTGGGGAGAGGTGCAGGTTGGATGCAACAATCTTACACATTTGCAGTTTATATGCCTCCTGTATGTGAATATGCTTTGCATTTCTAAGGTTTGAAAATTTTTTCTTCATTATTTCACTAAAAAGCTGCTTTATAAGCATGGCCTGTATCCTTTTCAAGTCCAAATATACTACTTTCAATCTTTTAATGTTGTATCAGATTTTTTGTGTATTCCAAGTATGATATTTTTATTACTGCTACTCAGTGTTTATGTTTATAAATTCTTTATTCAAAGTGTAAAATTGCTTTATGCATAATTCAGTCAGTTCTTTTTTAAAAAATTTACTTATTGCATCTTTAATTTTTTGGAGTTCTGAGTTTATTTCAACACTTCTCTATTAAAATTTTCTAACATACTCTATATTTTCTGTGCTATTACCTAAGCTCTTATTTTTTACTCTAGGTCATTTTACTAACAATTTTATAACTTTTATGTAGCTCTTATGTTTATACCAGTGTCTGTGGGTCAGTAAATGAGATGTAAGATGGAGGCATCTTGTTTCCTTGAGTTTTTATATTTCTTGTATTTCTGCCCTTCCTCTAGTTTATCTTTTCTACTTTATTACAGAGTAATTACAGAGTGTCAATTTAGTAAACTGCTTTCTCTTTACTAAGTGTCTTCTTCTATTTGGTGTATATGTTAAATGTCAATATTCTAGAATTGACCTAACTGTTAAGACTATATATTACAAACCCCAAAATAACATCATTTGTAACAGAGCAAAGCATTTTCTTTAAAATCAGAAACAAGATAAAGATGTGCACACTCATTATTTAAATAACGCATACTTTTTGAAACCCTAGCCAGAGGAATCAGGCAAAATAAGACAATTAAAAATGTGTGTATATGTGTGTTGTACAAGTATTAAACTGCTGATAATATGATCTTATGATCCCCAAACTCATCATCATCAACTAAAGCCTTATATAGTTAATACATTCAGCTGTGTTGTAGGATATAAGATTTACATACAGAAGTAAACAGCTTCCATATATTATAATAATGAATCTGCAATTAAGGCAACCAGGAAAACAATTTAATTCACAATAGGTGCAAAAATAAAATACTGGAACAAATTTAATCAAAGATATGGATAAACTGTTCAATAAAAATTATAACACACTGAAGAAACCTATTACAATGGTCTTAGAAGATAAAAGGTTCTTGGATAGGCAGAATTATTGACATGAGCACATTATTAAAACTGATCTACTAATGTAAGGCCATTCTCTATAACAAATCAATTATGTTTTTTACATAATTAATTTTTTTTCTTAAAATTATTATGTAGAAACGTAACATTGCAAACATCCACAGTACTAAGTACTAAGGAATAAAAGTGATGCTGGAAGCCTCTGAGTACCTGAACTCAAACTATACTTATAGATCTTGCAAAAAAATATATTATTATCAAAAAATGTATAAAAATAGTGGAAAATGGTAGAAGACACTAAGAAAAATCCACAATGATGTCATCTGTTTATGTTTTAATACTGATACCAAAATGCATGTTGGAGAATTATAGTTCTTATAACAAATAATCCTGAAAAAACTGGATATTCACAGGCAAAATAAGAAAACTACTTTTTCAACTTGCATAAAACAATTCAAAATGGTTTAGGTTATTTATATATAATTTGTTTAGTAATCCCAGAATTAATGCCTGAAACACTGTATTTTATGAAAGACTAAGACATATAGTATCCAATCCCAATAGAAAGGTGTGGAAAATGACTTTTTAAAATATTTCTAAATATCAATAAATAAAAATAGGAATAAAAAATGGGATTACACCAAATTCAAAAGTCTCATCAAGGAAAGTCAGACAACTATGAGCATAAAAAAGAAGAATACAGAATGTGAAATTAATTTAAAAATATATAAAAACTCATAATACTTAATTTCTGTAAAAACATATTTATTAGTAAATATTTCTGTAAAGTTATAATTAAATGGCTAAAATATATAAAATATTTGAGATTATTAGCAGTTATGAAAATACAAATAAAAACTACACTCAGATTTTATATCACTCTATATAAAGAATGGTAATTATCATGAATACAAATAAAATAACTGCTAATGACAGTATTGGTAAACATACATATAAACTATTGGTGGTACTCTAAATTGGTGCAATGGGGAGACACCTCATGGGGTAGGAATCAAAAGATGACACAGATTAGAAAAAAAATAAAAATAAAGAGAGACATGACGAGGCTGGTCTCAATGCATAGAAGCCACTTATTCCTAGAGTCATAGATATTTTATATCTTAAGCAACTCACTGAGATTGTGTCTCAATTATTTTAAGCATGTTACTTCAGAGCACTCAAAAACAACCAGCGTCAGTATAAATTCTACAGAGCACAAATTATAGAAACAGACAGAAGTATAAACCACATATTTCCCCTTATCTCCCTAACTACCAGTTCCCAAATCAGAACAAAGAGTCTAAAAAACTTAAAAGAGAGGACAGTCTGCTAGCTGCAGTTCCTGGTTCACTCCGGTGACCCATGGCATGAGTATCTCATCTGGGGGAGCTTACTTCTTCTCTTGACTCAGGCATTTCTTAATCTCTAAGGTCACCTAGCCTCTTAGGATCACAAGATGACCTAGGTTATTATTGGCTGTTCAGCCACAGTTCCCCCTGTTTTATTATAAAACATAGATTAAAAGTAGCTATAACCTTATGTTACTGAGTAGTATTACTAATCTTATTAGACAAGCATCATATTATGAAAAGCAACATGAGTTATTGTTATTGAGTTAAGTTAAGGTTGAATTGGAGTGTATTCCAGATAAGTGATGCTTTACCTTTTTGCAATTTTACATAGTCTCATTATATTGTAAGGGAGTAACACAAAATTGAGTACAGTTATAATCACATTTTAATGATAATTTATGCTATCTAGAAATAACCTGATCTTCAAGCCAAGTAACAGTGGCTTAAAGTTCCTCTACCTTTTCTGCTAATTCTTTATCAACTGAGGTTTGATGATTCCATAGTTGGTGGCTCTTTATGTCAATTCTCTACAAATTGCTTTGTTTGAACAAAATTATGAAGAGCCACTCCTACTATTTCAGCAGTGGTGGCAATGGCAATTAAGCCTATAATTGCCAAGATTAACCATTCAATAAAGTGTTTGCTCTGTCTTAACAATCTCTTAAGAACTGAGGAAGCAAACCCATCAAATGAGACCACTTCACACGAATGTTCAAGATCAGCAGGAAACCACAGTAAGATCTTAACACTAATATTTGTTTAGAATTAGTAATTTTCATAGATGAGTTAATACAAATGTATAATTTGCAATTTGCAAGACACAATTTTCTCTATGTAGTTAAACATTAAAGTCTCAATAGGTATGATATAGAGCATCTTTACACATGAGGTAATGTTTTCTTGATACAGTTTATCAAAATTATAAGAGACCACAGATTCCAAAATTCCAAAGAAATTATCCTGCCAAACTGAGACTGTTTTTAGAGCAGCAGCAAGTTTTCAAGTATGAGGCTGAGAAGTCACATCAAGTCTTTTAAAGTGAGATTGAGGTGGAACCAATCCATAATTAAACCAAGCCACAAGGTGAGGGTCTCCTATTCTGCATTGCACAGGCCCAGGGGCCTCTGGAGTCCATGAGGATAGAGTATTAGTGAGCAAAAACAATGAACAGTTATACAGCTCAGGACAATTTGTAAGAAAATATCTATGTAATCTCCAATCATTCCTTTCCATTTGGCTAGTGTTAAAAGACTTAGCATGCATGGAGATGCACTTAGTCCATTCAAATTTGAGTACAGTCGGATGGCTATAAGAGAAAATTTGACAAATAGGCCACCCCTCCCAACCTGTCTGATTCCCATAGGAAAACTGAGAAAAGGAGATTGACCAAGTTGCTAGTTGCAGCAGAAGAGCAAAAGAAGAAAATATATTATTCACTAAAATAGTCCAGATTTGCCAACCCATCAGTAGGCAGAAATTTTTATCCTTCACAGCTCCCAAGTGTATAGGAGGGCCTAAATATCCAAAGGTAAAAGAAAAGAAATGCCCTTCCTCAGAAAGAAAGGCAGGGACTCCCATACCTCAAGGGGAGTGCATAATCTCAGAGTCATTAGAAAGCACTCCCAATGGTGAATCACTCCAGGTAATTGCCCTCAGTAGATGGGGATGAGGACTATAAACCTAGTAATAATGATTAACTGTACTTACTGGAATAGCCAATGTCAAGAGGGTAAGCATTTCCAAAAAAGAAAGCTTCAGAAGAGGTAGGCTCCTTTCCTTTAGCCTGTGCTACCTGAACAGCCTGCACTGTTAAGCATTTAATTTGTTTTCAAGAAGGCAGGGGGAACTTATTTGTTTTTTGTCCTTGCTTATGAGGTTTCAAGGATAGAGCTGACATAGCCATGGTTGTTGTTAATTCTCTCTGGAACAGGGTGGTCTGATATGAGGTGAGTGTGACGGTGCCAACCAATACAGGAATCAGGCACCAGGAGGCAGTGTTTGTGACACAACTCAAAGATTTATTGTAATGCAGGAGCTTATATACATAAAAAAGTGTTCAACCAGAGGATTACCTAATTGATTTATAACCAATCACCTAGAAGGTCATCTTAGTTGGCCAGAAGCCAGGGCTGGCTGACAAGCCAGGGCTGGTATCTGTGTGGGGCTGGTATCAGTCTGGGGCTATGGGAAACTGGCAAGAAGCTGGGCCTACCAGCAGGAGCCAAGGTCAGATGAAGAGAAGTCCTGCTGGACATATCAGTTGGCAAAGAGCTGGGGCTAGGGGGAGAGAAGTCTCTGGGCACATCAGTTGGCAAGGGGCTGGGGCCAAGTCTTGGTGTTCCAAGACCAGATAGAGCAGGGTGTTCCTGCATGCTCAGCCTGACAGCTCTCCTTTGCACCACACCTGTGTGGCCCAGTCTCCTACACATGGTAGGCATTTCTGTGTCACTAGAATGTTTCTGTACTCCTGTCTGAATCACCACTGCATTTATCTTTAGACCTTTGCTGTAAGAGCAGTTGGAGTGGGACCCAGAGGTGGCTCCATTTCTTTCTGTAAGCACAAAAGCATATTCTCTACCTTTAAAAACCACTAGAAGCCTTCTAGTTGTTATAGCCTCATGGTACCAAATATTTCCTTGTAAAGGAGCAGTCAAAGAATCTTGTTGAAAGTGGTGTTCAGCTTGCATCAAAATTTCTCTCATAGGTAAATTCAAAAACATAATTGTAAAAAGAGTGAGATGCAAGATTATGTGAGAACCAAAGGTAGAGACTGCAACTTTGGCCTTTGGCATGCCCAGGTATTCCTGGGTGTATTCCCCCTGTTTTATTTTAAGTAATTGTGTTTTCAAAGCAGCATGAGAATGTCAATAATAGCTTGCCTTTGAGGGTACATGATATCCCTGTAATATGTTGAAATATACAAGAAACACAGAATTTTTTAAACATCTTACTAGAATAAAGTGGCCCATTACCTTTTAATTTTAGATGGCATTCCATGACAGCAAACATTCTAAATAAATGGTGTCTAATATGAGAGATATTTTCTTCAGTTTTTAAGGATGCCCACATAAAAGTAGAATTAGTGTCTGTACAGACATAACTATCACTCAGTCAGCAAAATATGGAAAAATTAGTAACATCCATTTGCCGTAAGTCCTTAGGTTGAAGTCTTTGAGTTCTACTTGCTTGAATAGTTGGCCTTAAGTGTAATAGCTGACAAGTAGGGCATTGCAGAATAATTTGCTTTGCTTTTCACCATGGGATTTTCAAAATTTGATGTAAGGAGCTAGAATTATTATGCAATATTTTGTGTTGTTCTTCAGAGGAAGAAAAGGCCGCTAAGGCATCAGCTTAAGCATATAAAATTTTAAGGGTCTTCATAAATTTGAATGAGCTCTGGTATGAGTTATATACAAAGGAGCTGAAAGAATTCTCAGTAATTGTTTTAATTATATGAACAAAGATGCAATGATTAAGTGGGAGGTAGAAATTACTGCCATTTGTTAGCTCTTTTACCACTAAAACCACATATGTAGAATCTGAAACAGGATTGAGGGGCCCAGGAAATCCCTCAAGATCCTTTATAACTGCAAAAAGTTGATTTCTTTCAGCTGAATTATAGTTAATTTTAAAAGTTTTTTGAGTCCAATAAGCAGTCTTGTTATGTTTAGTAGCATCCAAAAACACAGTCAAAGCATTAGGAATAGGGTCACTATGTATGACAATACTAATAACCAATGCAGTCTGTTTAAGAAATTCTATAGCTTTCCAGGAAGTAAATGATAAGCAATTTTACCAGAAAAGTCAGCAGAGGCAATCTGTAAGGTTAGATGTAACTGAATAGCATTTTCAAATTCCATGCTTGTCAAAGGTAAATATATTACATAGGGATCAAAGCCAGTTAGAAACCTACAAAGTTCTCTTCTAAGAAAGATCAATTGAGCTATAATACCTAAATAAGGAATTATGCTGTTTTGAAATCTGTGTTTAGTGTATACCCATTTCACTAGTAAAGACTCTTGAATAATTATTCCAGTAGGATAATCACGAGTATTTAATATAAGTATATTAAGGGGTAAATTTGGATTTATTTGAGCAAGAGAGAATATAATATATCTTTTGTTGCATCAATAATAGTTCTTTATTGGCCAAATCAGTTAAAAATCTAGGACTGTTTAAAGGATTCTTTCCTTGCAGAATAAAAATAAATTATGCAGCTCCCTAGCTGGAATTCTTATTGTGGGCCTTATCCAATTAATATCACCTAATAATTTTTTGAAAATTATTTAAAGTTTTTAAGTTGTCAGTTTGAAGAGATGCCAATTGGGGAGTCACTGCTCTTTGCAAGAAATATTCTAAATAGTTTGTGGTAGTTTGGGTTTGAATTTTTTCTTTTGCAATAACGAAACCAATATTCAGACAGGGAATTTAACAGAGCTGCTAGAAGTTCCATTTGATTTTCTAATTTCAAAATATTATTCATGAAATGTAGTATAATGAATTTTGAGTGTATTTAGTGAATGAAGGTTCTAAAGCTTCATCCACATAGTATTGACACATGGTGGGAGAATTCATCATTCATTTGGGGAATATTGTCCATTGATATTTTTCCCTTGGATTCCAATTGTTGATTTTAGGAATAAGACAGATATTTTTTTTTTTTCGTCTGAAGGGTGTAAAGAAATAGTATAAAAACAATCCTTTAAATTTTTCATTATTATTCCCTAATCTCTTGATATCACGGCAGGATTGGGAAGTCTTGGCTGTAAAACTCCCATGGGCTGCAGAACATCATTCACTTTTTTTAGATCTATTAAAAGACTCCACTTACCATATCTCTCTTTAATAACAAATATAGGAGAATTCCAAGGAGAAATTACGGGTTCTAAATGTCCTTGGGAAAATTGTTCTTGCATATTTTCTTTGGCTGCCTGTAACTTTTCTTTAGTGAGAGGCCACTGCTTCGTCAAAAGAGATTTAATTTTTAACCATTGGTTCAGGGTAGGAGGGATAATGATTTTCACAGTGGCCCCTACAAAAAAGCTATAATAAAAATATGGGCACCACACTGTTGTAATAAGTCTCTTCCTCATATTTTGACAGGGATGTCAAGCACATAGTTTTTCAATGTGGTTTATTGTCCATTTGGTCCCTGACATTTATAAATCTGAGTACTTAGATAGATTTAACTTCAGTAGCAGACACTCCAACTACATTAAAATGAACCTTCTGTAAAGCCCAACTGGAAGGCCAAAATTGTTTTTCCACAATTGTAATAGCTTATCCCAGGTCTAAAAATCCAATAAAAGACTTGTTACTAATTAGCATAGTTAATTGTGGTCTTTGGTCTTTACTAGGTGTGGAACCCAAAAATAGTGTAGTATGAGAAAAATAAAAATAGCCAACCATTACTTTTACTTCCCTCAACAATGTCTTCCTGATGTTAATTACACTGGTGGGTCCCACCTCCCCCAACAGATATCTTCCTGAGGCTAATCCAGGAAGGAAGGGGCACCATACTGATGTGAAAAATTGATTATCTCAGTGATAGATAAACAAATCCCCAAATTCCTAAGTGCTTGCAAAAAACTGATGGTCTATATAAACCCAGTCCCATTTTTTATTCAGGGGCCCACTTTCCAGCAGAAACCTGGGTTCTGTCACTGCATCACCTTTTCTTCTCATCCCCTGCTCCTATGTGAACCTTTGCTCCTGAAAAAAGTGCCAAGCTGATTTGTAAAGTTTGCTGCTGTCTTGGTCTTTTGCATTAACAATTTAGGTGCATTGCCAAGGAAGCAAGAGTAAGGTAAATGCTTCCCCATTTTCTGAACCCTTCCTCCTTTCCCTGCAATCAGTTAAAGAGTTGATGGGACCTGGGCAATGATCATTGAGTGTCTGGCAGCCCTAAGGCTCTCTGAAAACAGGAAGACACCCAGCCACCACTCTTGGAAGCTAAGGCTGCATCTCCAAACTGACTGTGGTTCCCATGCCCTTTGCTGTCCACCTTATGTGGGAGAGCATCAGTGCAAAAGAGAGGCAGTGGGCCTAAGACAATTGAATGAAGCTGGCCAGGGCCACTTTCTGGTGCTGCATGAAGCCCTTAGATCTAAAACCTCACACTGACAGACCTTAGAGGTACCAAATTTTAACTGCTGTGTGGGAGAAGTTTGGTGCATGTGTCAGGAGGAAGATTCAAAAGTGACTGAAGGCATCTAGCTGGGGCCACTGCCCAGTGCTGCACAAAATTTTGAGTCTGAGACCTGGTGCCAACAGGCCCCAGTGGTACCAAATATTGACTGCATGTTATACTCTTATGACTTTATGCTACAGGGATAATAAAGGGACTTATATCAAGCCCATTGTTTGTGTTAAGGAAAGCCCACTTTTTTCTGATTTCCTACCTTCCCTTCCCTAGTGCATTCAGCAAACTTTACAATTCAGGAACCTACTTGCCCTTTTGCTTCTGCATCAACCACTGGCCTTCTCACCATTTCAGAGAGGTAAGGCCCTATCTGTAATCTGGACTCTAAAATCTCTATCTGTATCACTTTAAAGAGGAGGAGGGCACCATGTGGGACTTCTTGACAAGTTGGGGTCCAGAGAGACAGAGAAAGAAGGGTTTTCCAGGGAAGATAATATGGGGTCTCTCTGGATGGTGGTGATCTGCAGAGTCACTCAACCAGACTCAGGGGTCCGGGTAAAAATCTGCTCTGCCCCAGGGAGATGCAGAAACACCCAGAGTGAGAAGCATAAACACCAGAGCCAGAGGCAGAAAACATCATTTATTCCAGAAAATACAGAAACTTAAATACACTCTTGGACCAATCAAGTACAAAGGTCACAAAGGGGTATTCTCTGTCAATAGCACAATTTATTAGCATAGAATGAGGAAAGATGGAAGGGAAGGGCTGAAGGTATTAAAGAGTGCTCCTACATATCCCCCTTTTTAGTTTTATTTGAAATGTCAGTAGGGCCTGTATGGTCCCAAAACAAGCATGTTGGAGGGATCTGTGATAATCTCCTCATGGGAGAGAATCATTCTGCTGAATTTTCCAGACTCCTACATGCTGTATATGATGAGGTGGCACTAACAAAACTAATCTGGCTTCCAGATTACCTCTGAGAATATTACCTGTCATTGATTATCAGCTTGTGCACAAGAGAGGGGGTGGTCAAACAAGTCTGCACCTGTCTTAGGTTGTGCTCCTCTGAGCATCTTACCTGTCATTTTCTAGCCAGCCTGAATTCACATGCCCCAAAATGAGCTCTCTCCCAATAGAAAGAGTGATGGGGTGAAAATGAGTTGAAAGGGAAGGGGTTAGGGATTAAGATTGGCTGAAGCTGTGAAGCCTTGTGTTTTCAGTGAAGATGAAGTGGGCAAGCTTCTTATATGTTCTTGAGGGCTGTGATCCATGTGGCAGGATTTTCTTGTATTCCTGTGATTCTTTAATGATATGAACTAACAGAGCTTGTTTAGTTTGACAAAGAGAAGAACCAGAAGAAGGCTTAGAACCCTGAGCCCAATGATAAACCAACTGGACAGATACAATGATTGATGATTCACTTCATACCTTTTGAATAATAGAAGGGTCAAAGAAAACATTAGTTTTGGTTTTGGTACTCCTGGAAGGGGCTTTTTACTTCAGGTGGGGCAGGTTGTCTTCTCAAGAAAGGCTTGGACAAATATTCCTGGCTGGGATCCAAAGGGTCTTAGACTCTGTGAGGGGAAGACACAAGCATAGCCTCGCCCTTGTGTGAGCAGAGGGTCTGAGCCTTTCCATTGAGGGTCAAGGGGTCTTTCCATCACACTGAGGGAAGAGGAATAGGGAAGACAAATATACCCCAGTGTCAGATTGCTGCATTGAGGCCTTCATTATCAAAAGTGAGGTAGTTAGGAGTAAATAAAGCACCCAACAATCTCAAAGAAGGGTCTTGCTCAGTATAATCAAATTTCTGAAGCATTTGCTTTAGAGTGTGATTGGTTCTCTCAATGATTGCTTCTTCCTGAGGGCTATAGGGAATCCCTTTGGTATGGGAAATTCCCCAAGAAGTTAAAAATTTCTTCAATCTGAGGGAGACATAGGCTGGGCCATTGTCTGTTTTTATTGACCCTACGACACCCATGAATAGCATGCTTTAGAGCCTTAATCACATGGAGTGCTTTTTCACTTGTAAGGAAAGTAGCATATAATGAGCAGCATAGCCATTGCTCCTTAAGGGCGTGATGGCTTTAGCCACAAACTTTTGGCAGATGGTAGGGCTCTTTTTCATTCCTTGTGGCAAGACTTTCAATTGCTATTGCTCACAAGGGTTGACATGATTAGGTTCCCAGACAGAAAAGGCAAATTAAGGCCTGTCTGCTTCATGAAGAAGGATAGAAATAAAGCAATCTCTGATGTCAATGATAGCAATATAGTGATCTATTGAGATGGCTGAGGGGAAAAAAGGCCACCTTGACATATGTCCATTTTTTCCATTTTCTTGTTGATGTGTCTAATAATGTGTCTAATAACACATCTTGTTGATGTGTCGTGTAATAATTTCCATTTGCTTGATTATTTTTTGAATGACAAAAATGGGAGAATTATGAGGGCTAGTTGAAGGTTCAATATGACCTAAAGCTAGTTGCTTGTGAACAAGATTCTTTAATGTTGAAAGCTTGGGCTCAAGAATAGGCCATTGCTCCACCTAGTAGGGTGAGGTGTTTAGAGTCATGGTGAGAGCCAAAATCATTAGTGGTGAAAGAGAGCTATAACAACTAATATAATTTTTAAATATTGAGGAAAAAACATGAAAATTATTTACATGGATCATTCAAATGTTATAACATGAGAAACACTCAAGACCAAATAGAGTTTTACTATCAAGGTGCAAACCCAGTCAAATTAAACAATAAAGAATGGTACAAAGAATGTGTGGCTATAGGAAATTATAGTGGGAATTACAGTATATAAATTTGCCCATGTAGAATACAAAAATACTGAGGTCAGAATTTTTTTAATAAAACAGTGCTTATTAGAGGTATTTTGATATGAATCAGATATATAATCTAAAAGTAGAAACTTTAAAAAATATTAACAGCAGTAAGCCAGTCCCATTTACTTGTGTTTCCATTTTGCTTTTGTTTTAAAAGCTGCTGTTTTGACTCAAAAAAAATCTCTAAGGCCTACATTCTTATAAGTATTATCCATTCTTGTTAGATTTATATTTAGTTTTTAGGAAGTGATTTAGTTTGGCAATGCAGCTCAAAGTAGCTCTAGGAGAGGGGTTAAATTAATCAGCAATCTAATTTTGAGCCAGTAAGGTTTTCAGGCTAAACAGACAGCAAATTTAAGTGAGAGAATTTATTTATCATTCCAATGACAGTTACATACATAAACATGCTAATGTGCAATTATTTATATTTTTATTTACTATTGACTGGAAGATATGTAATTTGTTTCCCAAATAACCATAGAAATTTTGTATATGTGCCTGCATATTGATATTTTTCAAAAAAATTAGGTATACTTCTGTGTGTGTGTGTGTCTGTGTAAAAGCTGAAAGGAATACTTGATGTGTTAACTATTACATGTTGAAATATTTTGCTTTCTTGCATAAATATTAGGTGATGAACAGTAAAAAATAATTTTTATATATTCCCCAGCATAAAACTGAATGAAGTATATGAATTAATAATGATTCCACCATAATGATCAGAAACGTCTTTAGTGGCAGAAATTTACTTATTGAAATTCTTATGTCTGACTGGGATATATTTGCTAGTTTAAAAGTGGAATTGGGCTTTGACCCTCTGAGCCCGAGTGTGTGATCCTCTCTGGCACTGGGGACAGTTTGTCCTTCCCCTGGCATGTCAGCCTTGTTGCTGGGGTTACAAGGCAGGGAGGAAAGAGTGGCCATGGGTGGGCAAGTGGTCACCCCTTGGGAGAAGCTCGCCCCTGACTGAGCAGTGCTGCAGCCAGGGGGCTGTAACATTGGGCAGGGTTTGGACCTGTGTCTGTCTCTCTTGCCTGTAACATCCCTTCCCCCCAGGAGAGTAGGAGGCAGGGAAGAGAGAGAATAGTTAGGTGCCTCTGAGCCATCTTTACTGGAAGGCTTTCCCAGCTATCCTAGAGCCAGTTGCAGCAGGCCACAGTGGAAACACGTTTGGCAGGGGCTGGCTGTGGGCCTGGGGGTGATTCTCCTCAGACCCTGCCTTCTTGCCTTTTGGGACCGCCAAAGCACTTCCCTTCTGGAGGGAAGACAAGGTGGTGGTGCAGAGAAGAGGGATGGGAAGAGGGGCCAGAAGGAGCCAGGGGTGGGAGAAGTCTGGCAATTATGAAAAGAAAAAGAAGAGTATGAGGCAAATCCAAAGTGAAAGCAAGAGTTTTTTGTGAAAGTCTGACTGGTTGCACTCTTTACGTTTGCAGGGAGAGCTGCAGGTGGGGCAGGCAGTGATTCTGGGCCACCTGTGTTAGGAAGCCCACCAAAGGCAGGGGGTGTGGCCTTAGCCAGAGGAGGTGCCATCATGGGCATTTGGCAATTTTCCTTTTTCTCCACTAGCAGAAAAAAAAAAGTTTTTGCGGGGAAGACTTTTATGGCAGTGCTTTTGTACAGTTCTCCCTGGAAAGGCTCATAGCAACAACCAGTTCTCTGCTGAGAGATAGAGTTTAAATAGCTAGAGCTGCCAAGGGTGGCTTGTGGAGCTGGGGTGCAGGGCCAGAGCCTGTGATTGGGTTGGTGCCAGCAGGGACTGGAAGCTTGTAGGGAAGGGGCTGTGCATTCCCAGTGTGGGGCCTGCACTTTGGGAAAAGGCAAGTTTGTCAAGCAAGGTGCTGCAGGGCAGTGCTAATCTGAGAGGCAGAAGGCCCACCAGGTGGTAGCCGGGGGCCTCTGAGAAGTGGGGAGAGGAAGGCTGGGGAGAAGGCAAGACCAGCCCACATAGGTGGACAGCGAAATAAAAGGGAAAGCCTCCCAAAAGTAAGAGGGACGCTAGGAGAGATAAGAACACGAAAATGTTTAAAACTAGGGTTAGAGTTACTGGGCTGATCAGACCCTTTGTGACTGCCAGAGGAACCAGGAAGTAGATATTTTCTGACATAACTTTATCACACAAAGACAAACACAGAAGATAATGATGAAAAAAGATGGTGTTACTTTCACCAGCAAGACGAACAGGGGAATCACCACAAATTTTTACAAACTGAGGAGTCAAGAAGCCCATCCGATCTGGGATGCCATTTATTGCTTTAAAGGGGGAGCACCACATGGATCTTCTCAACAAGTTGGAGTCCAGAGAGACAAAGAAAGAAGGGTTCTCCAGGGAAGATGATATGGTGTCTCTCTAGGTGGTGGAGATCCACAGAGTCACTCACCCAGACCCCGAGGTGTAGGTAAAAATCTGCTCTGCCCCAGTGAGACACAGAAACACCCAGAGTGAGAAGCATGAACACTGGAGCCAGAAGCAGAAAATACCATTTATTCCAGAAAATACAGAAGCTTAAATACACTACTGGACCAATCAGGTCCAGAGGTCACAAACATAGGGGTATTCTCTGTCAAGAGCACAGTCTATTAGCATAGAATGGGGAAAGATGAGAAGGAGGGATAGAAGGTATTGGGGAGTGCTCCTACATCTCTTCTGGACAGAGATCTCACCATTAGGCCAAAACTCTGCCTCCAGGCTATCTGAGGGTTCCACCCCTTGCCACTGGGATTGAGGGAAATACCTTTCACCAAACCCTTATTGGAAAGTCCAACCCAGGGCTGGCATTTTGGTGACATAAAGAGTGTAGGGGATGCTTTTTCCTCTGCTGTCACCTTCCCACCATCAAAGCCTCTCCAGGCACACCCCTTTGCATTGTCTCTCTGCCAATTTTAAAACTCTCTATTCTCATACTGAACTCAAATTAAAATATCTTATTAAGTTCAGTACCAAAATCTGGTCAAAATACAAATTAGAAAGACAACATACATTGCCAAAATATGGAACTCTTGATAAAGAGATTCTGCATGATTTCGAAAAATATTTGACCCGAAATGACAAGTATCTTGAACTTTTATACTTTAAAGCTTTCTTTCTTCTCTACCCAAACTCCTCCTTTCTCCATCCCTGTACTGTTTTGCAATTATTAGCTACAACTTTGCAATCCCCTTCTTCATTCATGGCCTAGAGGTAGCAGATGGTCTTCCCCCATACAGATCTCAAGGCTCCACAGGCTCCCCAGATACAGCTTCCTCTCCTCCATGCAGAACCTAGGGCCCCACAGGTTACCCAGATGTGGCTTCCTTCCCTTGTCTCCCCTCCCCTAAGTCCCATTGTTTTCCCACCAGACCCTCCTCCTCAAAGTCCTATAGCACCCCTGGTAGACTCCCATCCACAAACTCCACCTACTTCCTTCCCCAGGCCATCCCCTCCAAGCACTTGGTCAAGAACACTCCCAGCAAAGCATGTTTCCACTTCAGGATGTGGCAGGGGGTGTCCTCTACTTGGACAGACCCAGATACTCACTAGTGTTTGAGTTCATATCCCCTTTTCCATGGTGGATATGTACCAAAGAGAAGATAAGTTAGGCTTGTTTTCTGAAAACCCTGCAAAATACAGAAAGGAATTCACCTGTCTGACCCAGGCATATCATCTTACTTGGGTGGACATATATTATATACTAAATTCCACTCTCAATAGTGACAAGTTTGCCCACATCTGGCAAGCTGGAGATCATGCTGATTTCCTACAGTGTCAGAATCCAGAAATACACCCAGCTACAGATGCAGCTATTCCTTTAACTGAACCAGACAGGAATTATCAACTGCAAGAACCTGTGGTCTGTAGATTACAACACATATTAATGTGCCTTCTTGAGGGAATGTCTAAAAATTCTCACACCCAAGTAAATTGGGACAAATTGAAGGAAATTACCCAGGGATCAGATGAAAATCCTGCCGTTTTTAGCCCAACTTACTGAGGCAATCACCAAATATACAAAGTTAGATGTAAATAGCCCTGGTGGTAGTCTCTTCTTCAACAGTTACTTTTAGACATAGCCTTGAAGGTTTTTAACAATTGAGAGGAAGAAAACAAAAGGGAAAGAGAGAGGCATCTCAAAGTTAAATATTAGCTCCTGGCCACTGCAATTCAGAGCCTAAATTCCCTCTGGGTCCTCCCCAACCCAACTTCTTAACACTCTCGTGGCCTACAGTTCCATTAAGCCCACAAAGCAAACCCTGAAGCCTTGCTACTGATGTTGTCAGGACAGACACTGAGCAAAAGCCTGCCCTAATCCAAGCCCAACCCAACACTGTCTCAACTGTGGACAATGGGGACACTGGAAGGTAGAGTGTCCCCAGGGAAGGATGCCCCTGCCCTGGGAATGCCCATTCAGTCCTCAGCTCCTGTGCATGGAGTTGCTGGAATGAGGGGGCCTGACTCTGCTGCCACAGCCACCTCAGCTGGTGAATCCAAGGAGCCCAGGGTCACAGGGATGGTGGACAGCCATGCAGTCTCATTTGTGGTAAACACTGAGACAGCTCTTTTCCTACTGACAAAATGTCATGGATATATTTTTAAATCAAATACCCCAATTACAGGAGTTTCAAAGAACAATACCTATTCTCTGAAAAACCCCTCTCCCTTTTCTGCACATTTGGACCCCTTTCACTATCCCATTCCTTTATGGTGATGCCAAGCTGTCCAGTTGCCCAATTAGGTTGAGACTTTCTACATAAATTAAAGGCTCACATTACTATTCCTCCTTTAAAGTCCACTACCATCTTTTTAGTCCATTCTAGTCTAGATGAGGTTCCTGTGCACTTTAAGCCTCTCAATGGCCTTTTGCTTGCTGGGATTAACCCCATAGTCTGAGATACTTCTACAAACAAAATAGCAAGACATCATTCCCCCATTCATATCTGGTTAAGGGACCACACTCATTATTTGACCATTCCCCAGTATCCCCTGACCTCCTCAACTCTTAGAGGTTTAAAGCCCATTATCTCCCATTTGCTACAGGCCAAACTTTTCATACTAATACATTCACCTCACAATTCCCCATCCTTGGAGTAAAGAAATCCATTGGCCAGTTTCATCTTGTCCAGAATTTCAGAAAAATCAGTGAGGCAATTCTTGCCATTTTTCCAGTATTACAGAAAACTTACACTCTTTTATCTGATATCACAGCCTCCATTACACATTTTTCAGTGCTATATCTAAAAGACACCTTTTTTACTATCCCCCTCTACCCAGACTCATGTCAATTTTTCACCTTTACTTGAACAGACCCAGATTCTCACTACTCAGAAGAGCTCACTTGGACCGTTCTTCCCCAAGGTTTTAGAGATAGCCCCCACTACTTTGGCCAGGCCCTTCAACATGATTTGGTCACCTTAGATTTATCCCCTAGGCACCTAATCCAATATGTAGATGACCTTCTGCTCTGTAGTCCTTCACTAGAACATTCCACATGTCATAGTAGCATCCTGCTGAATTCCCTGGCCTCCTGGGGGTACCAGGATTCTCAATTGAAGGGCCAACTTTGCACTCCCCAGGTACAATACAAAAGTATTCTATTAACACTTATCTCCCATACCATGCCCCCCCAAAACTCCAAGCCTTACAGGACATTCCCCTGCCATCCACCAAATGAGACAGGTTATCTCTCTTAGGCCTTTTTAAGTATTTTTGTATCTGGATACCAAAATTTTTGCTTATAGGCAAGCCCTTCTATGAAGATTCCAAGGAAGATCCTTCATTTTTTTTTCAATTTCCCTGTTTCTTTTCCTCTACTATTTCTGAGCCTCAAGACTCCCTTCTAAAATCTCCAACTTTTTATTAGCCCAACCCTAATAAGCCTTTTTTCCAGGCCCTTCACTCAGAACATGGACAGGCTTTAGGAATTCTTTACCAGAAAGCATGAGATACCCTCATCCCATTACATTCTTCTCTAACCAATTAGACTTAGTTTACCAAGGTTGGCCCCAATGCCTTAGGATTTTGGCAACTATAGCTCTACTGATCCCCGAGGCAAGAAAGTTCACATTATATCAACCTATTACTGCTCTGACCACATATTCCCTCTCAGATCTTCTTAGTTACTGCTCTTTTTGTTCCCTGCCCCCAACCAGAGCCCAATTATTATATGCACAGCCCCTAGATTCCTTAACTACCTTCCCAAAGAATCCTCACTAAACTCACCCAATCTGCTCCCAACAAATAAACTTTCTGTCCCCCAAAATCTCCCTACCCCTGTAATTTCTCACTCTTTCCCTGACATTCTGGACTTCTTGATGAGTCCATTCTCTCATATAACAGATCAGCCATTACCTGACTCCCCTGATTGGTTCATAGATGGGAGCTCTCAGAAACACTCTCCTTACCTTCTGATTATGCTATAATCCAGGAAAAATCTACCATAGACTCTCCATTCACCCTTACACAAATATTAGAATTATCTCCCTTACCCCCCAGGACAACATCACAGCAGGCAGAACTAGAGGCCCTCACTCGAGCCCTGTCATTAGCCAGAGACAAATCAGTTAATATTTTCACAGATTTCAAATATACATACAATATTATTCATTCTAACATTTTAATATGGAGAAAAAGAGGTTTTCTAACTCAGGCAGGGACTCTCATTCTCAATAATAGCTACACAAAAGATTTGCTTGAGGCTGCACTTCTCCCCAAAAGATGGTAGTGTTACATTGTACAGGACACCAGACTGAAAAGGATTGTTTCCTTGGGAACCAGGAGGCAGACAGTCTTGCTAAAAATATTGCATTGTCTGGCCACTGCCCCCAAATTGTTTTACATTCTACAGTTACCAAAGTACAGTTTCCTCCTGATGAAACTAGGCCCTTATATCCTGTCTCCATAATTTATTTCACCCAGACACATTTTCTCTCCAGATATTCTTAAAAATATTTGATAGATCTATCCCCTTCAGATTTACAGTACCTCCAGCAAATTTTGCACACTTGCACAACCTTTCTCAAGGTTAGCACCAACTCTAATGTGAGACCATGATGATTTCCCACATACCAAGCTAAAGGAGCCCTTCCTGCCATGGACTGGCAGCTAGACTTCACCCATATGCCCTCTAGAAGAAAAATTAAATATCTCCTGCTTTTAGTAGACACCTATACCGGATGGCTTGAAGTCTTCCCAACTAGCAAAAAAAAAGGCTTCCACAGTAGAAACCCTACTTTACGAGGAAATAATTCCATGCTTTGTCTTACCTGCCTCCCTCCAACTAGATAATGGCCCTGAATTTACTTCCTCCATAACCCAGTAATTAGCCAAAATTTTAAATATAAAATGGAATCTCCACATTCCCTATCATTCCCAGTCTTCAGGAAAAGTGGAGAGGACAAATAGGATGTTAAAGGCAATTCTAGAAAAATTATCCATAGAGACTCACTTAGATTGAACTAAGCTCCTCTGCCTAGCACTTCTCCAAATCCAAGCTCTGCCAAAGAAGCCTCTCATGATCAGCCTTTTTGAACCTATGTATGGGCAGCGTCTCCTCCCCACCGCATCAGCCTTTTTGAACTTATGTATGGGCAACGTCTCCTCCCCACCGCCATTCAATCTCAATTACCTAACATTCCTCCTGATATCCTAAAACCTCGTATAGTTCATCTTATGGCTGATCTATGGAAATATGCACATACACACAGCTGCTGCAGCCTCCATTCTCAGAAGCCCCTCCATCCATTTCCATTGGGGACTTAGTCTACTTTTCTCCTCCTCAACCCATTGCCCCCTTGCAAGGGAAGTGGAATGGCCCATTTAAGGTCATTCTAACCACTTCCACTGCAGCCAAATTAGAAGGCCACCCTTCTTGGGTTCACTTCAGCGATTTAAAACTTGCCACAAATAACACCTCTTATTGTTCCATTCACACAGGCTCCACCCAACTCTGACTTAGTTACCTCCCAGATATTCCAAGGAAGCTGTGGAGTCTCACAGTCAAAACTCCTGATGTTTATCTCCCAGACCTCCTTTCATCTCTTCTTAACATTACTCAGGGATGAGTTAAGCTTATTGTACTCACTTCCCATCTTCCTCTCTCCTTCTCAAGCACTGGACCTTATTTGGGACTTCTGACTTTGGGGGACTTTCACTGACCTAACCCCCACCCAAATCTCTTTTTTCTCCTTCTGTTTTCTATATCTTATTTTTGACTCCATGAACAGTTGCCCTGAACTTGAAGCAGCAGCAATGACAAGAGCTGGTGAATACACAAAGAGCCTCATCCCTGTAGACAGCAATGTCAGAGACTCAAGCCTGGAAGCAATTTAAAAAGACAGATCAATTTTATACTCCTGTTTACAGGTTTATCATGTTGGTTCTTGTAATATGCACAAGTATAAGTTTGTCAAATAGCACAGAGACTTACTTGGCGCATATTCCACAACCTTCTATTGCTCACCCAGTAACATGTTTTGATAATTCTCCTTCAGTATGTCTTAATTCTACCAATTTTTAACCTGGTCTCTTGTTAACTACAGCGACCACCCAACAATTTTTGTTTAATTACTCAGGATTGTCCTCTTGGCCTCCACTTTTGTTTTCCATAATAATCCTTATTGTTATTACACCAAGCCTCAAATCCGGGTTCATCAAATCTCAGAAGGACCAGATCAAGGGGCCAAATTTACTTTTCTCACTGGCAGAGTCTCTCCAGCTGGACAGAAAATTAATGCTAATTACTCATTAAACAGACCTCTGTGCTCTCACTAAAATAACAGGCACCTTCCACATAAAATGTTAAAATGGACTAAATGTGTTACATCACATCCACAAAGTTTTTCTGTTGCAGAAAACCTTGGGTGTCTCACGAGGGACTATGGAATGATCAATCCAGAGATATGAGATGGACACTCTATTATAGGAATAATATAACCCATATTCATAGAGAAGGCACAGGCTCTGCCACCATCCTGTCCTGGTATAAACAGAAACTTTTATTCCACTTTCTAAGAATGGACTTAGGGCCAATCCAGGACTCTATATGGAAGACAGGTCTGACTCAAGGGCCCTTTCCAATCTGGAATTGTGAGTCACATTATGGCAATACAAAATATATTCTTTGTCTTAATGCACCATTTTACAAAGAATTTTATCTTACACCATGTGTCCTAAATTCTTATGTGTTACTGTCTGGACTCGTTCAACTATGATATAATGTTTTACAAGATATATATCATATTACATGTGAAAACTGCATGTTGCAGCACTCTGTTAATTGGACCATATGGCAGGACACAGAACAATCTGTTATGATTCTTAAAAGGTCAGTGGCTACTTGGCTCCCTGTAAAAGTAAAAGTGCCATGGCAGGAAATACCCTCAATAGCATTTATGGAAGAGTGGTTAAGGCATTTAAAACATTGTTAAATTTTTGTTTGGAAGATTTATCCAGTGGTGAAAGGAATGTGTTAAAGTCACCCAGGATTATTGTGTTGTGGTCTATTTGATTCTTGAATTTGAGTAGGGGTTGTCTGATATACATATATGCACCATTGTTTGGGGCATAGATTTTTTTATTGTTGTCTCTTGTTATATGATTCCCTTAAGCAGTAGAAAATGACTTTCTTTATTTCATTTTACTAACTTTGGTTTGAAGTCCACTTTATCTCATATGAGGATGGAAACCAATGCTTGTTTACACAATCTATGTGAGTAATACATTTTTTCCCATTCTTTCACCTTCAGTCTGTGAATGTCTTTTCCTATGTGATAAGTCTCTTGGAGGCAGCATATTCTTGGGCCTTTTTTAAAAAAATCCAATTTACCATTCAGTGTCTTTTCACTGATGAGTTTAGGGCATTCACATTTGGGGTTATTATTGAGACATAGTTTGTATTCCCAATCATTTTGATTTGTGTTTGGTTTTTAACTTGACTAGGTTTCTCCTTGGATTGGTCTTTCTTCTACTATAGTTCCTCCATTTGCAAATTTTTATTGTTGTTTTTATTTCCTCCTCATGAAATATTTAACCAAGTGTGTTCTCTTGTGCAGGCTTTCTTACTGTAAATTCTTTTAACTTTTATTTATCTTGAAAGGTTTTTATTTCATAATCAAATCTAAAACTTAGTTTGCTGGATGTAAGATTCTTGGTTGGCACCTATTGTGTTTCAGAGCTGGGTATATGTTGTTCCAAACTCTTCTAGCTTTAAGTATCTGGCCTGAGAAGTCTGCAGAGTTCCTGGTTTGCTTCTCCCTATATGTAATCTAATTCCTTTCTCTTGTGGATTTTAAAATTCTCTTCTTTTACTAGGCATTTTTATTATAATTTGCCTTGGTGTAGATCTGCTGTGATTCTGTGCATTTGGTGTCCTGTAAGCCTCTTGTATTTGAGTTTCCAATTTATTCTTTATGTTTGGAAATTTTTCTGGTATTATTTTATTGCATAGATTGTTCATTCCTTTGGTTTGAAACTCTATGCCTTCCTCTATCCCAATAATTCTTAAATTTTGTCTCTTTATGTTATCTCATAATCCTTGGATGTTCTGTTTATAGTTTCTTATCATCTGCACTGTGAGGTCAACTCTATTGTCCAAGATTATATATTTTGTCTTTATTGTATGAAGTTCTGTCTTCAAAGTTATATAATCTCTTGGTGAGGCTTTCTATTGAGTTTTTGATTTGGTTTATTATGTCTTTTATTTCAAAGATTTCTTTTTGATTCTTCTTTAGAATCTCTATCTCTTTATTGTAGTAACCTTTTGCTTCCTGTATTTGCCTATGTAGCTCTTTATCAAAATGATCTTCTGCTGCCTGTGTTTACTCCCTTACATCATCCTTTAATTCAAAGAACATTTTAACTATGTACTTCTTGAACTCCTTCTCTGACATTTCTTTATATGTGCTGACCATGGATTCTAATAATGAGTATTTTGGTTTCTTGAGGACACTCTCTTCCATTGTTTTTCATGTTGTGTGTATTTCCTTCTAGCATTTTAGCTCTGAGATGTTATATATTTTTTATCCTATAGGCTTATAGATTTCCTGCAGGGTTTTAAAATCTCTCCTTTAAGGGGAAGACCAATATTAACAGATCCCAATACAAACAATATTCAGCTTTAAACCAAGTAGCTCTAGATAGGACATTTATGGCTTTGTCACAATATACAGAAATTATAAGTTTAATTATTATCTACAATAAAAACAGTAAGTTTGCAAAAGGCTCGACAGTTTCTGCTGGTAGACTAGAGAGAAGTGGAGGTGGTGTGTAAGATGAGATGTTTGGGAGATAGGAAGTGAGGATACAGAGTTATTAGATCTTAGAAAGCATAAAAGAGGAATCCAAAAGAAGTTGGCTAGTAGCAGAAAAGAGAGAATGAGATTTGGGGAAGACAAGTAAGTAGGCAGAAAATAGAGTGAATTTCAAAAGCAAGAAAATATAAAAATTAACAAAAATAAAAAATGTAAAAAATAGAACATAAAAGACTCTCTAATACAACTGTAATATGCCAATCATATATCCCAGTCCTCAGTAGCCTAAAGCAAGTGAAATACATGGTTGCACAAAGGTTGGGGATAAGAGGGCAGGAAAAGAGAGAGTGACAGAAAAGAAAAAAAATTAGAAAAAAATTGTCAAGGTAAATAAAAAGGATTGCTTTTGTTGGAGTACAATATTTTTCTGCTTTCCTTCTCGCCCTGTAGATGGGGTTGTGTGTTGTTTGATAGTATCAACCCCCCTCAGGATGGTGCAGGTGATTAACATATATGTGGTGGTCTTAGAGGTGGAGCTTCTGGTGGTGAGGTTTAATGCTTTCCAATTCCTGCGGAAAAAATCCATTTCAAGGATCTCCTTTGGGGCCCCTGATGTGATGTGGGTTCCTGTTCTTATCTCCTTATATCATCTGTAGGTCTCACAATCCTGGTCTTTCATTTAGTCTCTAAACTTCATCTCTCCCACTCCCTTCCTTTCTACTTCCCAATCAAAAACCTTTCTCTCTGGAGGTCTTGTGAGTTGTGATCTGTGTCCTGCACACCTGTTGTGGAAGCTTTTCTGTGTCAAGCAGGTTCAGGACTAGGCTTTGAGAGCTATGGTCTGACTACATAGCTGCAAGCACTGTGCCTGGATGCACGGCTGCAGAGGAGAGGGGAGAGATAAAGAACTATAAGTACCTTGATTCTGCTTCTGGGTCCCAGCTGGGTCCCAAGTTGGGAGTTGCCCCTACTAAAGATGGCAATGGCAGTAGCAAGGATAATCCAAGATGGGGACAAAGATGTCCCAAGATAGAGGTGTCTGCTTTCAGAGATGGGGTATTATGGTGGGCTGAGTGGTGGCATTGAGCAATGTTTTCAGAGATGCTGCTCTGAAAGGCAAACAAAGGAGCCCAATGCTGGTAGATGAGGAGCAGCAGAGATTCTGTGTGGGAGCCAGGGGTCTCAAGTGGGGTCCTTGGCTAGGAGTCCTGCATGGTGTGTGGGTGCCAGAGCTGGGGAGTCTGCTTGGGAGTGAGTTCTACATGTTAGTGGGTCCTGTGTGGCTGGGTGAGAAGCTGGGATCCTGTAACAAACACTGAGGCCTGGGGGCATGCGTGGGTATGAGGCCACAATCCTGCATGGGAAGAGCTATCACGGTTTCTATAATAATTTGCAGAGAAACAGTATTCCCACTGCTTTAGTCCCAGGTCACAGAGAGACTAGGAATGCAGTGTCCATCTAGGCTGCCATCATAGAAGCATTTTACTAAGGATTTTTGAATCTATATTCACCAAGAATGTACGTTAATGTTTTTCTCTGCTGTTTCATTATATGTTATTTGTATTGGGACAATAATGCTTTTGTACAATTAGTTTGAGTTTCTTTACTTCCTGTTTTGTTATACTTTGAAAAAATATGTTTATTAGAAGGCTTCATAAAAACTGCTTTGGATCTACCAGGTTCTAAATTTTTATTAAATATTAAAATAATTATTTTATGATTTTTAAACTCATTTTATGCTGTCTTGGGTTTGTTACATCATTTTTACTCAAAATGATTGGAGATTTGCCTATGTCTGGAAATATATTCCTTTTTTAGATTTTGAAATTTTGTGAGTATACTTTTCAATATACTTCCTAATGATTCCTTGGGACTCAACAGTGTTCTCTTACTCATTGTCTCTAATTTTAGTAATGTGTGTTTTCTGTTTATTTTGTTTAGTCTGGATAAGGGTTTATCAATTTATCTTTTCAAGGAAGTCATTGTTTTATTAATCATTAGTATTATTCTTTTTGACTAACTTCAGCTTATCATTATGTTTTTCTATTGACTTTGAGTTATGTTTTTCTATGACTTGTTATGGGCTTGATATTAGGTGTCCCCTAAAAGCTTATACGTGAGGTGATGCAAAATGTTCAGAAGTGAGACTATGAGGTTATGACAGTCTACCCCCAACTAGTAGGGATTAGCTTGCTGATAGAAGAAGCAGGCAGGTTCCATGTGGCTGGAGAATGTAGGTAATCAAAGGTCTGATTTGGGGATATCTATTTTGTTTATTATTTCTTTCTCTACTTCCTGGTACCATACACCTAGCTGCTTTTCTCTATGACACTTCACTGCCATATTCTGCCTTCCTCCCACTCAGAGCAATGGAGTTTGCCATCTATAAATATAGAATTCTGAGGTATTGATATCCCAAATTAATCTTGTACCCTCTCAAGTTGTTCTCATTAGGTCTTTTAGTAATAGCAGTGAAAAAGCTGAATAAAACGAAAAAGCTTAATTGTGGTCATTGCTGTGACTAACCAGACCATGTGGTTCAGAATTATTTGGAGCTTTTTGAAATTTGTGGTAGGGATTTTGAAAAGTTTACTGATATAAGCTTGAAAAGCTTTAAAATGTTGTGCATGTACCTTAATGAGTAATTCTTGCGGGATCCCAGAAAACCAGGATGCCCATAGGACTATGGACAGTCAAGATAGGGCTCAGTAGATTTCAGAGGAAAATGAAGATTGTACAATCTTCAAGTTGGACTTGAGGTCATTCGTGCTACATCCTGGATAAGAAATTCTCTGAATTTAACTCATGTCCTGAGACTTTTGTGAGGCTGAATTTAAAATAATGAACTTTTAATCTGACAGAGGAAATTTCTAGGCAGCATAATATTCAGCACTGGCATGAACACTGATGGCAACTTTTAGCCAAGTTTAAGGAGATAAGCAGGAAAAAAAGTTTGGCCAGAAAACTGTGAGTAAAACTTTGGCTAAGGAATGTGTGGTTGTTAAAGAAATACAATTTTACTTTTCCACAGAGACAACAGAAAGATGGCATGAGGGTAACTCAGTAATTGGAAAGACCACACACATCTCAAGCTTAAAGATGGAGAAGTAAAGTTTCCTATAAAAAAGAAAAAGAATACTGAGGCATTCTACTTGCACAGGGATAACTAGGAAGTCCTTTTGTTTTGCTCATATACACAAGAGTTCAGAGCATTTTACAACAATGTTTCCAGCAGGCTTGGCTCATGTTTTACAATGGTGTCAGGCCTTGACCACAACCATGTGGTACTGTTTCTGCAGGATGAGGGGGTTAGAGGAATAGAGACTTCCAATGAAATTTCAAAGAAAGAGCAGGCAAAGAATCACAGAATCAGAGTACCTGCAGCCAGCCGGTGAGAGATCATTGCATGTAGATGTGAAAATGAAGCTGAAGCTACTGTGGAGACCTCTGATATTAAGAAGCGCCAGTACAGAGCCATGTGTGGTGGCACATGCCTGTACTCCCAGCAACTCAGAAGGCTGAGGCAGAAATATTGAAAATTGAGGCCAACCTCAACAACTTAATGAGGTCCTAAACAATGGTACAACATTCCATCTCAAAAATATACATTTTGAAAGATGTCTGGGGATGTGTTTTAGTGATTAAATGTCTATGCCTGTTCTTTAAAGAAAAAAATAAATAAATACATCTAAGGTGGAACATCTGCTGAAGAAAGTTACAGAAATTTAGCTCCAGCATAGTAAAGTCAACACAAAAGCCACACGGCTTGCAACCAGCAAAGAAAAGAGCTATGCAAGCCTTTTAGAGAGAACATTATGATGCCCCATATACTGGAAGTGCAGCTCTAGGCCTTTTTCTCAGCTGGATTTCAGTCTTGCTTGGGTCCCTCTTCTTCCTCCAATTCACCTATTTCTTCCTTTTGGAAATGAAATGTGTATTCTTTGCCTTAATATATTACATATATATATATATTACATATGTATATATATTACATATATATACATATATCAACATACTTTTGATTTTTATAGGAGCTTATGGTGACTCTTTACCTTAAATTTCAGAGGAGACTTTAGAATTGGACTTTTGATAATCCTGGAACTGTTGAAACTATGGGAACTCTTGGAAGTGTATTAACTGCATTTTTCATTGATGAGCATAAGATAAGCATGAGCTTCTGGGGGCCAGGAATGGAACTTTATGGTTTAAATGCCAGGTGTTCCACAAAATCTCACCTGTGAAAAATTCAAGAAGATTTATAGATGAAATGAATCAATTGTGAGAACATTAACCTGATCAGTGAATTAATGTCCTGATAGTGATTACCTGGATACTAGTGAGGCATGAAGATAGTTCTCTCATGGGTATCCAGGATAAGAATCTTGGAGGACAGAAGGAAAAGTGGACATCATGTCAATCTGGAAGGAGGCGGCAGATCTGAGAGACATTCTGTGGCTAACTACTCCCTTAATTGTTAACAACAAGCCTGTTTGTATTCCTCACATCTTTAACCACAGTGCCCTTCCTCACTTACCCTAGAAGTGTCTGACCAAAAGCAAGGTATCTACCACAATGCTTTCTTTTTCTGATAGGCACAACAAAAAACACTGAGTGAGACACATGTTTCACTGTGTCAAAAGGGATTAACAGAAAGCATTTCTCATTGCCTTATTAAATTCAGAGTTGGAAGAGCCTGATTGGTACATGCTCTAGCATTTCTCAAACCATCAATCATCTGTGCCTGGCCATCAGGTATACCTTTATTATTATTATTATTATTTTGGTGTGGACAAACAAAGCTTAATATTGCTTATTTACCTTTTTTTTTTAAACTTTGAAAGTCTATTCAACATAAAAAAAACATTTTTTTAATAAAACATATAATATTTAATAAATTTTCTTTGTGGCTCCTAGTAATAAGTCCTTATTTTTTTACATAGTATAAAGTATATTTTTATGCAGGACTGATTTATGACCCCAGAGATCTTAAACAATATTACTAGTTAACAACACAAATCCCAAATGGAACAAAGATGAATAATCTTTGTAGTGCACTTTCACCTTGTTGAAGTTGAAGCTGCTCCTTTTGGATATTATTCCATTTCAATGTGAAGCAGACTGTTAGGTTTCCATTAATGGTTTTATTACACAGATTTTTAGAAGAAAAAGATGGTTTCAATTTATTCCACAATTCATAGTCCTCAGAAAAGACTATAACCCAGGGTGTTTTGAATAACTGGAGGCTCGTTACTAGACAAAATCTCTCAGTGCAACTATAAAAATACGCATCTACACCTTAGCTATATTATCAGTATATTTGGGAACCAAAGTAAGATGATTTTCTTGTTCTCACAAGCCACTTGTTGTTGTTTGAAAATCTGAATATTTCCATCATTTATAACTTCTGTTTTGGATAATAGTTCTGACCACCATGTTTTTTTACAGCTTGAAGCCAGTTTAAACAACGATCACATATTCTTCAAATTTGCTTTTAAGTAATTACTTTATCTAGCATCCAAGTGAGGTATATTGCTTTTTCTTCCTGTAAACTACTAGTGAGTATAAGCAGGCAATCTATCACCACTCCAATATCTTCTAGCCTCACCAAAGAACCTACAACTTATATTTCTTTTTCTCTGTAAAGTTAAAGCTACATTCAATCTCATATTTCTGATAAACAGAAGTTGAGCCTTTGTTCCATGATTTCGAGAAATCTCAGGGGAAAAAATACACATTGTATTTAGATGTTACATGATGAGCTTTCTGTGAAGAACCAGTCACTGGATTTAACCAAGTATTTTTGATCATAAGGGTAATTTTTCTGCCAGGTGGCCTACACAAGTCAGTTCATTTTTTTTTTTTTTTTTTTACATGTCACAGTCCCCACTTACAGGGAACGATTTTTTTTTTCTATAACAAGATTTAGAAAAGGATGTTGAACTTTCCTCAGTAGATTGCCTTTCAGAATTTACCTGGGCTTTGAACAGCTTGTTCACCTGTTCAATTTATATAAGCAGCAGTTTGGGGGGTTTCTCAACCCCTCATGTTTTTATTAGTGAATAATTTCCAGCACCTCAAAGTACTGCTGGCACATCTTCCCAGCACCAGCACTGGCAAAAATTGCCTCAGGACAGCTTAGAGCTTCACTAGGTTCCAGGGCCAGGTCACACTCATGGGCATTCAAAATGGGCTGCCCTGAGTGCACAGCCCACAGGCATCCAGGTATAATTTTGGGGGGAAATGGAGTACCTGGATTAAGCTGAGGTGCGTTTGAACACTGAGCCACATCCTCAGCCCTATTTGTATTTTATTTAGAGACAGGGACTCACTGAGTTACTTAGTGCCTCACTTTTGTTGAGGTTGGCTTGAGATCTCCTGCCTCAGCCTCTGGGGATGCTGGGATTACAGGCATACACTACTGTGCAGGCTCAAGTATACTTTTAAAATCTCCTAGACAACAGAAATTGTTGGCATTTCTCTCTTGAAGCCCCTCCCCTTCAGGCCCTCTCCTTTGTTTGTATAACTCTAATACATCTTATTACTTTGCTCTCATCCATGTGTCTGTGTGTTTATTTCTCACATTGGCAAGAGAAAAAATCAATTTATCTAAATCTGCTAACAAGAGTACTAGGCAAGTAATATGTGGCTGGAGGAAATGGGTTATTGGGCGTGTGCATAACAGTTTTATATTTTGTCTATAATGAGTGGAATCTCTCTGTTTCCTGGTGCCTTGTACTGAGCTGCTTTCCTTCACACTCTTCAGCCTTCATAACCTTCCTTCTCTCCAGTGCAAAGCAACAGAATCAGCCATTTATAGATCTAGATCTCTAAAATCTTGATACTCTAAATAAACTTTTTCTCCTTGATAACTGTTCTCATCTGATATTTTGATCACACCAGAAAAAAAAAGCTGATTAAAATAACTTTGAAATGCATTTTTGTGTATTAATTGGGGATTTCTATGATTTTTTTAAGTATATAGGTACTCTACCCCAGTTAAAACAAAGAAATAAAAAAAAAATAGCCTACCTTCATTCTACTTCATTCTATTCTGCAGATTCTGGAATATTTATGTTTGTTTTTGATTCTAGATATGTTTAAATTTACCCCTGATTACTTCAATAATTTCCTCATTATTTAAATACGTGGTGTTTGCTTCTGTGGATTTCTAGTATCATTCTCTTATGGTGTGATAAGAAGCAAGAGATTATTTTATTATTTTATAGGTGATTAGGCTTACTTTATGGCCTCAAATGTAATTTTTTTCTCAAATTTTCTGTGTACTCTTTAAAAGAATATGGATTCTACAGCTGCTAGAACTGCATGTTTGTTAATCCCACTTGATTTGAAGGGTAATTCAACTTGCGTATTTCTGAGTATAACTTTGTATGAGTGATTGTTGTGTGATTATGAAGTAACAAATCACTCACAAGTATTTTATTAGGATCTATTTCTCATTACATCAAATAATGTCTTTTTATAAATTTTGATATACTGACATTTAGTATATATGTTTATAAACATTGTATATATTTGATGGAACTTTTTCTTAATCTGTACATATGACTTCCTTTAGTCTGACTGATTTTGGCTTGATCTCTGCTTTTCTGATACGATTGTCATTACATTTTCTAGTTTTCAGATTCCATTTGCATGAGATAATTTTCCATCCTTTATTTTCTTATGAGCCACATGGGTTTCTTGTAGATAAAGTACAGGAGCATTTTTTTAGATGAACTACACCACTATTTGTCTCTTATGTGGCTAATTAACACAATACGCAATCAGTGATTTTATTGTTTGTCTTATGGGATTATTGTAATTTATATAATATTAGAATTCATTTTAACTATTATTACAAATAAGCTCATGTCATCAATTTTATTTATCATGACATTCTCTCTCTTTCACCCTCCCTTCACACAACCCTTCAATTTTACTCTTCCCCCTTCTGCATTTTAATTCGTGCATTATAACTAAATATAAAGTGGGATTTTTTCTGAAATATTTATATGCCACATAATTTAATAAATTATATCCACCACTAGCACTTCTTTTCCCTTTATATCTTACCTCTCTTTCATTAACCTTTCTGCTATTTTTATGAAATCTGTTTTGTGTCTATCATTAATTTTCACATATAAAATAATATATTTAAACTTTGATAATTGGTTTTTTATTTGCACAAAGATAGTAGTAGTGTACTAAAATGAATAATTTTGGGATATTTTTGTAAAATTTTCATTTTTTTTCCTATTCATAATTTATTCTTCTAAATAAAGAGGAAGATAGACCATTGTCTTTTCCTAAGGAAAAAGTGGAGCAAATAGTGATGGACAGACCCTCCCTCAACATCATATAGGATATATATAACAAAACCAAAGCCAACATCATACTGGATGGATAAAAAAAAAAATAAAAGCATTTCCCAAAATGTGGACGAAGACAAAGATGCCCACTCTTACCATTCATATTTATGGCTTGAATATCTCCCTACACATTACACCTACTAGAGGATAACATGAACACTCCAGCATACTGCTGAAGGCACTGTCTTCCTCAATAAGACAAGTAAAGTTCAAGAAATAAAAATTGAGAATTAACAATCAGAATGGCATCAAATTAAAAAGCTTCTGTACAGCAAAGGAAGCAAGACTGTGGAGAGAGAACCTGCAGAATGGAAGACAATTCTTGCTCACTACTCTTCTGACAGGCTGTTAATATCTAAATTACTTAATTAACTGAAGAATCTTAACACTGAAACAATCATTAAGAGGGAAAAGGAGCTAAACAGATTTCTAGCAGAAGAAGGTGTACAAAGTGGACAACAGATATGTGAAAAATGCTCAACATACTTAGCATTCAGAGAAATGCAAGACAAAACTGCATTGAGACTTTATCTTACTCTAGTTATAATGACAATCAGCTAGAATACACATACCAACATTTGCTTGTGGGGAATTGAACAATAGGTGCACTTACACACAATGGGAATGAAAATTAGGACAAACACTCTGAAAGCCATATGAAGTATTCTTTAAAGACTAAAAATAAAAAATCGCCATATAATCCAGCTATCACTGTCCTTGGAACATATCCAAAGGGTCTAAATCAGTACACTTTAGTGATACCCACATACCAGTGATTATAGCAGCACCATTTGCAATAACCCACAGTTACCCATTCATCTGTCCACACTAGTAGGTGCCCATCAACAGATGAATGGGTAAAGAGAAGGTGGTATGTACACAATGGAGTTTTATTCAGTCATTTGTGTTCTTTCATTTGTGTTCTCCATCCAATGGAATTGGAGAACATCATGCTAAGTGAAATAAATCAGACTCAAAAACTCAAGGATCAAATGCTTTCTCTTAGAGAGAGAAGTTAGAGAGTAGAGGGAAAAAGAATTAAAAGGGAGAGGGCCTTCTCTTAAAAGTGGAAACAAGACCAACAGGAGTTAAGGAAGGGGACTGAGAGGAGAAAAAGTAGGAAGGATATGGGGGAGTACCTGGGAATAAAATCTATCAAATTACGCTATGTCCATGTGCAAATATGGCACAGTGAACAGCAGTTACATGAATAGGTATGCAGACCAATTATATCAGCAAAATAACAACAATATAATGGTGGTGGTGGTGGTGGTGGTGGTGGTGGTGGTGGTGGTAGTAGTAGTAGTAGTAGTAATATTAATAATAATAATGATCAATAGAGTAGATTGATCACAGGAGGGAAAAGAAGAGGGGAGAAAAAAGGGAGATCCTGGGAGATGGGATGAATCAAACTGTAGTATGTATAGAAATACAACATAACACATCCTACCATTATCTGTTCTTACAATGCATCCATAAAATACCTTTAAAAGCAGTGCATAATCCTCCTTATGCAAAGCAAGGTAAATCATGAACTGTGAAGAACGCTTAATCCACATTTCAATAATATCTTTAAAACTTACCTATATTTTATGGAACAGTAGAAACATTTTGTTTGTAAACCAAGACATAATGTAAATAAACTAATTTAGAAAACTGCTCTAAAATAACCGGTGTTACACGTATCCTATTTCACAAATTTTAACCTAAAATTTCTCTTGAGTTGGAGCATGAATTAAGCAGCGTTGCTCCTTTGGTGACACAGCTCACATCACCTGAAATGACTTCATATGTGTTAGTTGTATCATGTGAAGGATGTAACAACTTAAAAAGACAATTCAGTTTCCTCTGTAATATATTAGGGCAATGACCGTGGTTTAGAGCCTTATACTCAAGCTATCAGATTTCTGAAGCCTTTGAGAATTTTTACCAATAAAATGCATTGCATAATTGGCAACATAATGGTTCATTTAAACACACTTACAAACCAAAGTAGATTTAGAACAAATAAGTAACTCAAGAAATCTTATCCCATGTTTGGACTTAAAATTTTTAAGCAATAATAAAACTAATAAATCTAGCAGGAAACATAGGAAATTATTTTGATAAAAACGAAACATCGTTGCTATTTAAGCCAATTCTATAAACTTTGCTAGCAGCAGATCAGTCATTTCCAAACTGTTGCCTCCTATCTATCAATGAATTTTAAAAAGTAACTATGTTCCTTTGCACTTAAGCACTACTAGAGTTATAACACCTGACATACCATACGGTCCAATTAATAAATCTGAGGGATGTTTAGAAAGGCAGTGAAGCACCTAGCTAGATAGGATACCATGTAAATTCATTTTAAGGGTATCTTCAGGTCATCATGGCTATAGAGAGAACTGAACTTTATTTTTCAAAGATCTGCAGACACATATTCCAGCAGGCCAGAGAAAAATGAGTCACCACATTTAAAGATGTCTTCATCACCAGTAAGTGCACATTATTTGTCACTGTGTTATTACAATTGTGTGTATCAAAAAGGATTTGGCATAACTGAATTAGTTTTAAGATATGTGTTACGTATGTGTAAGTCAGTTTAGTACTCTGCACCAGGAAGTGAGAAAACATATAAACATATAACCATACACAAGCAAATGCAAAGCTTAGATTTATCATTTACCAAAGCCAGGTTTTTTACCAGATATTCAAATCACATCTGTGTTTCTTAAATTTTCATTCCAAATTTCAGGCCAGGTAGGACATTGGCATTTGCATCTTGAACATTAAGGACAGCAAAGTATGAATGACAAAATTCTCTATTTTCAACTAAGGTGTGTGGGGACATCAGATAGAGAAAACCAGAATACCATAAGCCAGGCAACACAGAATTAAAAAAAGAAGAGAACTGAATGCAGAGAGAAATTAAAGGAAAACAAAAACAAACAAACAAAAACAAATTTTAAAAAATGAGAACAAAACAAACTGAAAATAAATGATTTTGGCTAAATTTTGATAGAATTTCATCTGATGACAGAAGCAAGCACTATGCTTAGAAAAGGTTTTGGGTTGATGACAGTGTTTCTTTTAGAAATTCCTTCCCGCTGTGTCACCTTTGTGCCAGACCACCCTTCTTAATTGGCTCTGGAAAGTCCTGAACACCAAGGGGCAAATGGTGTAGCTTGAGGTAGTGGAATAACCGGGGCCTTATGTGTATCTTTCAGATGAGCTTCCTATAGTTTCTTCCAAAGCAGGAACAAAGTGTGAGTTCTGAAGTGGAACCTACCTCAGTAGATAAATGTGTTGCCGCAGCCATCATAATTTAACGTACTAAACCAATTTTCAAGCTAATATGTGTATAAGAAAGCCATGCTAAGTCAGAGTGCACTGTCAGATAGATGGGCCATCCTTCTACCAAAGCTTCTCTAAGGAGCTCTGAGGTACAATAAATGTTTCTCATTTTCCTAAAAGTAATTTTCCATATATACATCCAAACAGATAAATTGGCACCATCAAACAATGCCTTCAAAGAAAGAGACACATTTTTCTGTTGAACAAATAGTTCAAGAAAGAATTCCTAACTGATTGCAGAGCAACCCCAGATTCTTGGTTAAGAACAAGCCAACAACAACAATCAAACAATTCAGTAAAGAACTGTTTGTTCCTGTTTCTCTGAATTGGCTTCAGAGAAATCCACAGACAACAAGAAAGGAAAGACAGGGATATTCATGCACCATGAGTGAGACCAGGGGATTTCATAAATATAAAATGATTCACACACACACACACACACACACACGCACACACACGCACACGCACAAACACACACATACTTTCCATCTTAACCAATTCAACAAAGGGAAGTTATTGTTGGTTAGATGTGAAAAGGAATTTGCCAGAACTTAAATTCAGTTTTGTAGGTTCAGTTTCCCTACCCCCAGGGTAAGTAGCTAGCCAAGTGCTATTTTTCACCAGCCTAGTACTCAAGTCCAGCAACAAATCCTGAGCTCAGGGCTTTGTCCTACCTCTACAGAACAGGGTCTTTTTTCACAATAATCTGAGGAAGGTTTGGGGTAGTGATGTTTAAGGCATCTTGTTGGTGATCTAGGATGACACTAAATTGAGTCTCACCTCAATCTCAAAGACTCAAGGTCCTGCACAGTCAAAAGTGCATACCAAGACCATACCATCATTGGCAGTGGTACATGCTGCAGCAAAATTCTTTCCACTCTGCCACATGCTAGGAAACCTCCAGAACTGCATCTGTGAGTGCTGGTTTGGTGGTTGCTGTGCTGCCTGAGTTTGGGAGGCAGGTGGTGGTAGACGACTGAAGTTCATCTGTATCACCCTTGAGTCTAACAGCTGCAGGGATGTGCAAAGCCTCAGAAAAGGAACCTGTTCGCTGTTAGGGTAACTGGTGCAAATATCCACAAGAGACACAGTTCCGAGTTCAAGCAAAAGTTCAATATCTGCTGAGCTGTCCTTCTGAAAGGGGCAGCAGGCAGAGTCACTTAAATAGAGGTTTTAGATCTTTTTTTAACAAGGGACAAGAGCAAGCTGGAAATGACCTTGGGTGCCGCAGGCTAGAATTGACCTTGGGTGCAGGTGGCTGGATTTTCTTATGTAGGGACCTCGGAGGAGGGTTGTTTATGGGAACAGGGTATCTTAAGGTCTTTTCCTTGGCAGTTTATAAGTTCCGGTTCTGAGTCCCAGAACCGAAATGCAGTTACTAATGTCTAGGGACCTAACATTTCCCACAAGCCCACTCACAAAAACCTGAATCTCAACCATCAGCCTGGATTTTGCCTCATTTTCAAAGAAAAAAGGAAACGTCCAATGGCATGAAGATTTGCCCCTATGTATTTTTCTATGAAAATTATTGTTTTATAGCCTTTGCTTTAATCTTTGAATATCTTTATGTTTTATATCCAATGCAGGATCCTCTTCTGCCTTTATACTATTGCATGTGCGTATAAGCATTTTGATAGCATATGTTCAAAAGGTATGTGTGTTAGGGTTTCATTCTGGTTTCCCTAGTCTATTCCACTAGGTTTCATCCATAGTGATGCCGGTAGTAACTGCTTGAATTATTTTAGTGTTGGTTGGGTTAAGTTCTGAAGTCATAAAGTGTATAGTCCCCCACCCTCTCTCTTTTTAATTCTTTCTCTTTCAAAATTGCTTATTGAAGGTCAATGAAAATCATAAAAAAAAATTTATTGAGATTTTGCATGGGATAGCATTGAATCTGTAGTAGATTTAGTGTAAGGTAGACATTTCACAAACATTTAACATTGTGACACCTGGAAGCTGAAATGCATTTTTTGTTTGTTTGTTTGTTTGTTTAAGATTGTTTGGTTCTGTTTCCTCAAATTATAGGAAATGTTTTAAATGTTATAGTATAGAATGTCACATTCACTGAAGATTTTTTTGTTGTTATCATTTTCTCTACCCTTTCATTATATTGAGATAGATCCCTTCTGTTCTCTTTGTGTTGAATATTTATTATTTTATCCTTAGGGGGAATTAATTCTTAGCATCATTTTAGATACTGAGTTCCTTCTCTTCTTAATGTTAGATACTGAGTTCTAACATTATTTTAGATACTGAGTTCCTTCTCTTCTTAATGTTCTCTTCTTGCTAATGTTGTATATTACCTTGATTTAAGTCTGTTTAACTACCATCAAAATAAAAATTAAGCACATTTGGGGAATTGTGTGTACTCTTTCAGTGTGTTACAGGATTTGAATAGGTCGTTTTTTGTTACTGTTTTTTAACTAAATACTTATTATGATTACTGTGTTTTAGGTTTCTTTTCCTTTACCTCTTGTTTGTGGAATCAAAGTCACATCAGCCCTAGAGAAGAGTTCCACCCTTTCCAAACTTCATTGAAATTGGAATGAATTGGGATGATCATTTGTTCAGGTGTTTGGTATAACTGACCAGTGAAACCCTCTCATCTTAGGTTTCCACTCCATGTGTCTGTTTCTAGGATTTCTATGTCATTCTCCTGTGAATAATAAAGGTGATGCACAATCAAATTCAAAGACTCTTAAGAAGAGAAGCAATGGGAAAAGGCAGTACTGTATAATTAACACTACGGCTTCAGACATTAGAGTCTTGAAAACAAACAAACAAACAATGAAACAAAGAAACAGCAAAACCAATAAACCAACCTCCAAACTCCATTTACCAGGGGCAAGCTCAGAGAAACTCCAAGAGAATCAGCCCAGGTTTCATGCTGACACGCAGGCTCAGGATACCTTGACCGAGAGATGGGACTGATCATTATAACATACACTGGCCACTCACTGATTGATCATGGAGGAGCATGGAGGGTCTGGTTAAACTGGCCTTTCCACCAAGTCCCCTGCCTCAGAACATAAAGCCCTGGCAAACACCTGACACCTGGACGACTCAAGCCTGTGCAAAAATCCCATTCATCCACAACCTGCCTTTGAGATTGCAGATGCCAGTGAGCACAAGCCTGCAGCTTCAAGTTCCTTATCATGTTTCAGGTATCCCTGGTGAGGACTACTGCCACAGGGAGAAAAGAGGTCAGCATGAGACAGTGGAGCTCTACCAGAACTCTGGACCACTGAGACCTGGAAGCTAACTTATGGAGGAAGCAGTTTCCAGAGGCCATTAGCCCTGTTGGCTGGGCAGGGAAGGCCCTGGCTTTCCTTGGGTGGTATAAACAGGCCACCACACTCATTGTGGAGGCTATGCATCAATATGAGGCCTGAGCAGAGACAGAGAGCTCTAGGAGGAGGTGATGCTGGACTTGAACATAATGGAGGTGACGGTGGTAGTGGCTGAGGACACAGAGTGGTAGGAGCAAGTGCAGGAGAAAGAGGATGGCAAAGACCACCTTAAGTGGAAGAAGCAGCACAGTCAGGACAAGGTGCCTGCAAGTGCTGGTCTCTGAAGGAAGAGCTGAAAAGTTCTTCAATTGGAGCTCAGTTGGGAAAATCCCTTTTGTAGGAGGAACATGGTTGACTGAAGAGTGAAAATGGGGTGGAAATGAACATCACAGCTAGCTCAGCCACAGAAGGGTCTTTAGGGAATCCCTGGCTTCTGGAATGAAGCCATACCCTTAGCTCTGTGCAGGCAGGATGGCGGTGAGCAGCACAGATGAGATTTAGATGTTACAGAGGAGGAGGACAGTGAGGGATCCAGGGTGTTTCCAAAATGAAGAAAGTTGAGGGTCTGAGACCAATCCCATATAAAATAACGGCAGAATCTGTATGTAGACCTTCTGTCCCTGTATGGTATATGGGAACCTAGCTAGGAACTGGGAATCAAGATCAACAAACACAATGGAGAATAGCCACAAAGTACTCTTCACTTATAACATATTGGAATGGCAGTCTGCCTTCTTCAGAAATCCCCACAAATGGCAGTTGGCAAAGCTGTGCTAATGAATGTGAGGGTATGGGCTAGTTCTGGTTATCTGAGAGCCAGGAAACAAGGGGTTAACTCCAAAGTTCACAATGTAAAATGCTTGTGCCAGCTGCAAGACACCTACTCCAATAATGCAGGCAGCAATAAATTCTTCAACAAAGAATAAATGTCCAGAGGATATGTGCCCTCTTTGGCACAGAGTGTCTTGGGAATAGACATAGGTATATGCATGAAGTCGGGTGTTCACACAAAGATATACATGCCTGTGCCCTCAGGCAGGCCTTGAGTTTTATGCCCTATAATTAGCAGTGTCTCTTGTGTATCCAGAACACACTGGTCATACAGAGCTCAGGAATCTTTGGGTAACAGCACCAATGACTAAGATGAAGACATGCTTAACTACCAGTTTGAATTTGATGTCAGGCAGGGAATAGGTCTGGGGAGAGATTCAGGGGGTGTACTTGAGGGAAATGCTCAGAGAAGGTAAATGTTCATCCTAGCATGCAGGCTCCCTCAGCACGCACAGAGAAGACACCTCCTTGTCCTTCCTTCCAGCCTGGAAGGTGGAGAAACCCAACCATTCCAAATACGATGATTCTTTGTTTTTTTTAAATCAATTGCTGTTAATTTGTTCTGTCTTCTTCTGTTTTACACAGTTTCATTGGTGCATTGTAGTTGTATATATTGATGTTTTGTTTGGTTGAAGGAACCCAACCTCTGTAGAATAATTTTTATCTGTGCATGGGTGTTCTGGGGAGGGGTTAACCCCAACTTCTCTAATGCAGTGCTCATTAAGGAATACTTACTAGTGACAGCATCACTAGTAAGAAGCACTTCCTTGGGTGGTAGGGGTAGGTTTAACATTGACTGGTGGATGGGATGTGATTACATCTCATATCACTTATGTCCTACAGGATATGAGGCAACTTATTCCAGTACTGTCCCCTGGCACTAGGAATACCAGAATGAAGCCCTCAGCTGAAGACACCACCCTAACCCTCTTCAACTATTTGTGTGCCCACAATTGTCATAACTGGAATGTGATTGTGGAGGTAACGATTCCTCTGTCATCATCAGTGACCTTATTGTGTTCCCAGCTGTTGGGTAATGGGATATGAACCTTGACCTCACCTATTCCACATGATCAGTGAGGAATTGTTGCCCAATCCTCTGTGCTACAACTCTGGAGAGGAAAGCACAAGAAGGCAGCCAGAGGTGGGGGCTTAGAAGTCTATTTATCTGGGGCAGCATGGGACTCCAGGTTATGCAACAGGGTAGAGAAGACAGGAACACCAGGTAACTGTTAAAGACTGAGAAATCTAGGACTGAGTTATGATTCTCTCAAACACAGGGACACAGTGACAGCTTGTGTGTGGCTGGGGCAAGGGGGAGAGGCAAGGGAATTACTATGGAGGGTGATTGCCCATGGGCACTGGGAAAGAAGGCAGACTGAGACTTAATTGATTTTCTCTGAATTGCCATTCCATGGCTTTCACTCACACCTTCATGCCCTCCCCTATTCAGTCTTGTCTCATAGCACATACATCACTTCTATCACTTAGCACATACATATCTACAGATCATTCCAGAGGGGTCCTCCCTCCTCTGATCCTTCATTTTCTGTTTTGATAGTTCCTTCTGAATGTTTGTATCATTTCTTAAGGTGTCATGGGTATATATAGAGAGTGCACCAACAATTTTTGCAGGGACTCTGGTGGTACATGAGAGGTTCAAAAGGGGATGAAATTACCAGAGTTCACAAAACGGCAAGAGAGAGTGCATTGAGGAAAGGAGTCAGAAAATTAACACTGTTTTGGGTATGGCACAGAGAAATACAAGCTATTCCAAAATATGGAAGGGAGAAAGACTCCGTGTGCATGTTTCTGTGTACATGTGCATGAGACAGTGTGCAATCATGAGTGGGCATGTGTAAACAACTTTGTGAGCCCTTAGGTAGTTCTAGATGAGGTAGATGGAACATTAATATTTGGCTTACCTTCAACATGCCAAAGAAAGCCTTCTGTATGCAGAAGGTATGAATCACACCCACACAGAGGAAATTAAGGAGCAAAGGATCCCTGGTCTAAGGGTCACAGTGAAGTATATACCCTGTAAGTGTAGTGACACTTTGGAGGAAGACAAAACAAGACAACCCCAAATCTAAGCAACACCTACAAAACTATTAGCAAGCACTTGCATCTCGGTTTAGATGAGGAATGCACAATATTCTGTGCATAAAAACAACCCCATGGGGCTTCATCAAGCACTGCCATGGTGCTCATCTCTTATGAGGGTCTAGATTATAAACCTGGAGTACAAAGGTACAGAAGGAACTGGACCATGATTCTCTCAAACACAGGGAGAGTGACAGCTTGTGTAGGAATTGGGCAAGAGAGTGGGCCAAGGGAATTACTGAGTTAATACCTCTGGTGATCAGTTCAAAGGGGGACTGATGGAAAGAAGCCTGTTCCCTCATAACTTCTTGACCCTATGGGAATTTATAGGTGTTTCTGGAGCTACATCCTTGTCTGAAAATCAGAAAAGGCAGAAGTCAGGAGAGTATGGATGGACGCTAAATGCATGTGTGGAGCTATCTACCCATGGGGGTATCTCTGCCTCTGGTTTCCAGAGTTTGAAAATTCTGCCACTCATTCCAACGTGCAGATCCATTGCTTTCGGACTTCCAGCAAGGCCTCTGTAGAAGATGAAAACTCTGGAAAGTTAGAACCCCTACTGGCCAAGGTGAATATATTTCTGCTCAGGGGGCACTGTAATGATATCTCCTTATGGCAGGGCAGAAAGGCTATGCACACATACCATACATTCTAGGACCATTCCCTGTGCTGAATCCTTCTCAGGCAGCAGACCTGTGGAAAGGAAAAGGCCTGTAACACACAGAGCTTGGATAAAATGACACACTTTCCTGCTGGAAGAACTTAAGGGCTGATTTATCAGCTGGGTCTTGTTCTGTCATGATCTATGGGGCACAGACTTCCATAGCTGGAGTTCAGAGATTTAAATACATGTGCCAGGCACTTCCCACATTTCAAGTAGAAGGTTCTGAAATCAGAAATTCGCTCAGGGATTTTCTACATCAGCATTCACTGTCCCCTATCCACACACATTGGAAAGTGCCACAACACTGAGTGTTTGGCAATCAGATCCTTGATTCCTTGCCCTCCACTACAAACAACATTATTGATCCTTGCTGCTCCTCAGGCTTGGACTTGATATAACCTGATGACACACCTTCTAGACTGGAAGACAGCTAGGGTGCCAGCATGGATACAATGACCTGCTTTGACTTCTGTCCCCACCAATTTTCTTACTACCAGAATGTAGACAGGTCAGCTCAGGTCCTAGAACCTCCTCTGGCATGGTTATTGGTGGCTAGGCCAGCTGCTCTATGGGATTCCTCTTCATGGAGAAGTTCCAATGATATATATCTACTGGGAATGGGGTAGTAAACTGGGCCCCAGTTATCCAGAAGCTCACCCTGGGCTATTTTATCATTTCCTGCTGACAGATGGTCAGCAGGAACACTGCTATCCTTTTCCTGGCCGGGTCTGCCCTATAGGCAAGCAAGGTATGGGGTGAATATCGTGCATCAGGTAGAAAGTACGACTGCCTTGTGCAGGCTCCAGTGCCAGTGTTTACTGTGTGGTGCCCCTCACCCCTATAGAATGCAGCCGGTGAAGATTCCACATGGGTCCCTGAGATTTTACTTGTTTGGGACCTTTCTCCATCTGGGCAAAGAGCCCATTCTTTGGACATTATTTCAATATGGGGTGCCCCTCTCTTCTTCCCCCATCACTACAACTGCCACTGGGCCCCAATACTTACTATATAACGATAATTGCTTCCCCAATTTGTGAGTGTTTGTCTCAACCCAGAGCAGATCTATCTTCTCTAAGAGGGTCAGTGTTTGATGCCATTCTTCCTTCAAATGGCATATTCTGCATTTTCCTTTGCCTCTATGTCTCCCTTTCTTTCTCCATCTGCTTCTTTATAGTTTCTCTCTCCCTATTTGCTCTGAGTGGAACTTTTTGTCTCTTTCTAAGAGTAGGACTATGCCTCTTTCCCTCTGATGTCTTTCATGCCCTACATATCTAAATCTTCACAGCAGTATACCTACATCAGTCTCTGTGGAGTATTTTGCTGCTGTTTCTCTCATTTTTTTTTCGCTCTTCATCTGAAGCATGTTGACAAGTGACTTTTGGCCTCATCTCTTCTCTAAGTCTAACAGTTTGATCTCATTAAGCTAAGATCTTCCATTGAGTCCTTGGTTCTCATGTGCATATGCTACAAGTAATCCTTTTCAATAGGGCTGTGGCAGAGGAAGACACAGAGTGAGAAAGGAAAAGCAAAGCAAAGCAGAGCAAAACAAAACAAAAATCTACCGATTTTTATGGAGAAAATCCTGTAGAAGCTGACTTTCATCCTGTCTATCCTGTATAGAAATGCTGGTACCTGAACAAGGGACTATAAGCTAGGAAGATGCCCACACTAGCCACCTATATGGTGTGTCTGGGTGTCCTGTGCATAAGCAGGCACAGTCAGTATGTATTTTTTGTAATTTTAAATGACCTATTTATTTGCAGAATTGGCATACCCCATCACTTTATTAACATACTATTTACAAGTACTTAACATCAAAAATTAAATGTACCTCTTCATGGACTAAGCAGGAAATCTACAGCAATAAGAGGTTCTCTCCTCCACCTTTGTGAGGTAGAAACACAAACCACTTCACGGTCATGTATTTTGCATGTAAAGGCAAAAGGGACAAAGAAGTACAGAAAGCACCACACAAATCTCAGAGTTCTTACATTCTTAATATTACACCCCCTTGGACATGCTCCTTTTCCCCCTTGTGTCCCTTACAAAAGGACTCCCAGGATTTCTACTCATGCAAGTGGCAGGCTGATGACACATTCTGTAAGTCAGAGGAAGGAAGAGTCATAGAACATAGGAGTATGTGTACCGGGAGCACAGAGATGGCAGAACACAGGCCAAGGACAATTTCTTTCATGTTGCCAGCATAATGAATTTTTTTGTACACATGCCACCCAAAAAGGGCACCTGTGATGACCTCAAAATTACCTCAGTAAGTTAACCAACCAAGCCCACAGAGACCTTCCCCTCACTACCTCTTTCCCTTTTCTCTTGCCCTCTCTCCTATTTTGCTTCTTCCTTTCTATAGTCCTGACTCTGTTGGTCTGTCCCCCACAAACCCCTTTACCCTGCCAGTCTGACATGCACGTGGGCCAAAGTAGCCATATTCCACTGGAATATTCCCTGCCAACCTCACAGGACTAGGATCCATGTGTATCTAGGGAAGCGGGAACCTTATATTTTCAGAAAATTTAGTTTTCCACACTGAGTGTGTCCTCAGAATGGACCTCCTCCCTGGAGGAGTTCCTCTCATGAGCCCTAAGAATTATGAGGAGTCTCTTTTTGACTACAATTAATATTTTCACTTAGCTGCACTGGCAGAAATAAACGCCTTATTTTTATAATATTCCTGCATGCCTTTGCATCCTTTCCCACAGTTCCTCCATGCACTTTGCATGTCCTTTCTTTTGAAGTTCGAGCAAATCCTAATCTTGAGGGGTCTGTTTTACCAGAAAAAGTTAATGTTATCATCAAAGGAAGACATCTGATTTCACATGAATATTTTTAGAATTTTCTTCCTCCCATTTTCTATTCTAGGTTTTGAAATACTCAGAGAGGAGGGTATTTGCAGTAACCTTAACTAAACGATATGGTAGTAATTATTTCATCTTTGATCAGTGTGCCATTTTGTTGAGTTGCCCTCTCTTCCCTCAAACTTAATTTCTCAATGTTTTCTCCCAGATTCCTTTTTATTTTTCCACCGAATACAGTATAAACCCACAATGCAATAAACATTTGACACTGTTTATTCCTCCTTCAATATGAATTCAGGTTTTTCCAGATGACTTGCCCTCTGCATTTTTCAACTTCTGATCTACTTTTCCTTTCTTTTTGTGCAGAATATCCTGCCGAGTATTCATCACTCGAACCTGAAGTAGCACTGTTTTCAGAAGACATTTACCTAGTAGTTTAGGTAAAGTATGATGCTCCATTGTATCAATTCAAAATCTTGAAGGGCCCTAAAACTCAAACACACACAAATATTTCTTTTCTTTCAGTATAATGTCAAAATGCATACATATATAATTTTTAAAAAATTTTTCAAAATCCTATCCAGGTCAGACTACCCATTCCTGATGTGTGACCTCTTAAATTTCCTCTTACCATGGGTTAAAAACCATTCTCCATCATCCCTACCTCACTGAGTGCATTCTGTATGTAATAGGACAATGCATTAAGAGGAGCTGTGTAATAAAATAAATGCTGATTACCAAAGATAAAGTTTGATAATATAAAACAGCAAAGCATCACTTAATTATCACAGATATTGCTGGAAATGGTGACAGAAAGAAACTGATGTGATTCAAAATTTAATGGTCAGAGAACTTGGAGATGGGGTTCGTTGGCAGGGCAATATGTCCTAGGAAGTGATGTTAATGATTCAATATAGCTTCTTTCTTTGGAACTCTGGATACTGATTGTGCTTCAGAAAAATTTCACACACCCAGCCACAACCTGTTTTCCCTAATATTCCTGTTTCATGCCCATGGTCTGGATGAACTGGATTTTGTCACTCCACTTTTCCCTCAGTCTGTATTTGCACCCTTGTGAAATTAAACCCAGGAACATGACAAATGCTTTGCAAATTCTTCTGCCTCACCTGCTTATCTGTCCTCTCTACTCCCTCATCAGGTGCCATCATCCTCTTGTAGTAGTGCAAAGGATTGAGCCACAAGTCCTTACTGATGATCTGGAAAAGGGAACAGGAACAGGTCATGTCAAGCTTCAGACTCCACTCCCTAGCAGATCACCAATGTCACTGATGGTATCGCTCCATGGAACCCACCTCAGTAATCCTGTTTGAGCCTGTGAAATTGTGATCAGTAAACCAGTTGAAGAAGTTAGGGCTGCTATTGTGGTGCCTACGGCTGCAGGCTTCACGTTTATATTCCTGATACCACTGAACTGCAGTGGAATGAGACGCCCTATATCCTGTAGGAAGAAAGATATGTGGGAAGAAGTTGCACCATGTTGTCTATGAAAATGCCCCACCTTCATGAAAAATCTTGGGAGCCACTTCTTACCACTAATAGTAATGAGATATTCCTTAGTTATCACTTCGTTCCGGAAGTAAGGGTTGTTTCCAAAGAACAAAATGATCTTGCAGCAATGACTGGGATGCTTGCGTTCTTCCACCTGCAAGAACAGTTGAGAAAACTTTAAGTCTGTTCCCAGTGACCTGTACATTCCATAAGTAGGATCAGTTATTTCCCATATCCTCCCCTGATCAAACATCTGCCCAGAATCTCACTGAGCCTGACCTCCAAATCAATCATGTAGCTAAGCATGTCTTCATCTTGGTCATTGATCATCAAGGACATCTGGGGGTGATTCACAAACTGCCATGAGTCAAGGAGCCTTCACATGCTATGGAAAGATATGCTATAAGCAACTGTGGCACTATACAGAGCAAGGAGAGTTTGAGGTAGGGGCTCTCACAGACGCACAAGCATTGCCACCTCTGGTTCTCATGAGATTCCTAGGGCAACTGGGGGGCCTGGGCATGTGTAAATCAGACTGCCTACCCTGACTCTGGAAGAGGCTGCTTCCTAATTGTTCTTCATATGTTCTCTTTGTGCTGAGCACCAGCCAAGTCTGTGTATGTCTAAGTGTATGCTGTCCCAGCTCTAACTGACCATGGTTATTATTCAAGCCTCTTCCTTGTGGCATTATTCCCAGGGAAGCTATGCTTAGAACAGCAGTTCTGTATGAAAACTTCTTCCAATTTCTTGTTTGAACTTCTACTCATCATCTCCCAGACTTATTTTTGTGCCATATACAGATTCAACAATGTCAATACACCTCATTCTAAGTCAGACTTCTAGGAGTGTGGCTTCAGTTCCTGTTTTTACTCATCCTGTACATTCTGATGATAAATGTTCTCCTATATTACTCACTCTCCCTCTCTCCCAGTCCCTCATTGAGCAGTCAGGAATAAGAATCAAAAGGATACAGTTTTAGCCCAGAAGCCAGGTATGCTCTGGATGATACTACTTCTGCAATCCAGTTGAGGTTTGCGTCTCTGCTTCAGCTTCTGCTTCAGACGGGCATAAGCCCTGGTGGCCTGGCTATTCACTGGCTCCAGATCCAACTGAAGAGCCTGAAGTTCTTCCAGAGGCATCCTGGGAGCGGTAGGTCCAGGCCCTCGCTGAGCCCAATGATCCTCTTCCTGCTTTTTCTGACACTCTTCACCGTGGTGACCGGGCTCCTGCTCCACGTTCTCCTCCTCTTCTGGCTTCTCATTTCCCGTCTCCTTCTCCTGCTCCTCAGTAACTACCTCCACCACCTCCACATCCTCCTCAGTAACTACCTCCACCACCTCCACATCCTCCTCAGTAACTACCTCCACCACCTCCATTAAGCCCTCTAACAACAGGACCTCCCCTTCCCCAATGGCCTCCTCCTCTCTCCACGCCCAGGCCTCCGGAAGCTGCATGGCGGCCATGGCCGCCACAGCCGCCACACTAGTCTCCTCAGCCCTACCGCCTTCTGCCTGCTGTACCCAGTCACAGGCAGCGGCATCCTGTGGGACCTGCTCCCCGGTGTATCCCTGTGCCACTCCTCCCTGAAGGCCTCTTTTGAGGCCGAGGCTGACCAGCTGTTGCAGCTCCTGGGCCGCCCCACCCTTTTGGTCTTCTCCCCTAGTCGCCATGAGGCTATGATTCTCAGTACCCACAGAGGCGGCCGGAGACCTAGCCTGAAGATCCAGGCTTGCAAGGAATTCAGATAAGCTGTGTCAGGAACAGAAAAGTGAGTGAGTGAATGAGTGAGCAAGTGAGAGAGTGTGAGGAGGGGGAGAAAAAGAGGGAGAAGAGAGAGCGCGTGGGGTGGGGGGGGGCGCGCGAAGGAGAGGGAAAAAGCGAGAGAACTCCAGCAAGCGCGAGCCAGAGTAAGAGAGCCAGAGATCTAAAGCAAGCGACAGAATCAGAGATCACGAGCGAGCCACAGAGCTAGGAAGCCTGAAAGAGCGCGAGCACGAGGGTGGGGGATGGAGGGTATTAATTTGGGATTTTCCTGCGCCAGGAGTAGGCGCATGCGCAGGGCTTTGTGACGTCACCTTAGAGACCAGGAGGAAAGGTGCTAGCAAAACATTAGACTTGTTATCTAAGCCCAGGACCAATTAGATTGGGTAAAAGAGACTTAGTGGTACAGAGCCTGCCTCCTCAACCCAGGGTCCTGAGTCTGTGGCGGGTATGCTACTGCCTAGACTGAGTGTCCAGGAGTCCTTAGGGCAAGGGCCTGGGTGTTGGAGGTCAGGCGCACAGGTTAGCTAAACCTATACTCCCACTGCTTTCTCAAATGCCCTTGTGTTGCTTCACATTAATCATCCAGAAGGGAAACCATTAGGACTACAACTGAGGAGATCAGACAAAATTGGGTGATGGGATGGCCATGTGAAGAGAGATTGAGGAACACTGACACTGAGACAAAAGTCACACTCTGTTAATTGGGAGTGAATTGAGTTTTTCCAGAAGAGAGATCAATTCCTAGAACACACCCAGTGTGGAAAACTAAATTTCTAAAAATATAAGACTCTTCCTTCCATAAGTACACATTACCTGTTCTGGTAAAACAGACCCCTCAAGATTAGGATTTGCTCAAACTTCAAAAGAAAGGACATGCAAAGTGCATGGAGGAACTGTGGGAAAGGATGCAAAGGCATGCAGGAATATTATAAAAATAAGGCGTTTATTTCTGCCAGTGCAGCTAAGTGAAAATATTAATTGTAGTCAAAAAGAGATTCCTCATAATTCTTAGGGCTCATGAGAGGAACTCCTCCAGGGAGGAGGTCCATTCTGAGGACACACTCAGTGTGGAAAACTAAATTTTCTGAAAATATAAGGTTCCCGCTTCCCTAGATACACATGGATCCTAGTCCTGTGAGGTTGGCAGGGAATATTCCAGTGGAATATGGCTACTTTGGCCCACGTGCATGTCAGACTGGCAGGGTAAAGGGGTTTGTGGGGGACAGACCAACAGAGTCAGGACTATAGAAAGGAAGAAGCAAAATAGGAGAGAGGGCAAGAGAAAAGGGAAAGAGGTAGTGAGGGGAAGGTCTCTGTGGGCTTGGTTGGTTAACTTACTGAGGTAATTTTGAGGTCATCACAGGTGCCCTTTTTGGGTGGCATGTGTACAAAAAAATTCATTATGCTGGCAACATGAAAGAAATTGTCCTTGGCCTGTGTTCTGCCATCTCTGTGCTCCCGGTACACATACTCCTATGTTCTATGACTCTTCCTTCCTCTGACTTACAGAATGTGTCATCAGCCTGCCACTTGCATGAGTAGAAATCCTGGGAGTCCTTTTGTAAGGGACACAAGGGGGAAAAGGAGCATGTCCAAGGGGGTGTAATATTAAGAATGTAAGAACTCTGAGATTTGTGTGGTGCTTTCTGTACTTCTTTGTCCCTTTTGCCTTTACATGCAAAATACATGACCGTGAAGTGGTTTGTGTTTCTACCTCACAAAGGTGGAGGAGAGAACCTCTTATTGCTGTAGATTTCCTGCTTAGTCCATGAAGAGGTACATTTAATTTTTGATGTTAAGTACTTGTAAATAGTATGTTAATAAAGTGATGGGGTATGCCAATTCTGCAAATAAATAGGTCATTTAAAATTACAAAAAATACATACTGACTGTGCCTGCTTATGCACAGGACACCCAGACACACCATATAGGTGGCTAGTGTGGGCATCTTCCTAGCTTATAGTCCCTTGTTCAGGTACCAGCATTTCTATACAGGATAGACAGGATGAAAGTCAGCTTCTACAGGATTTTCTCCATAAAAATCGGTAGATTTTTGTTTTGTTTTGCTCTGCTTTGCTTTGCTTTTCCTTTCTCACTCTGTGTCTTCCTCTGCCACAGCCCTATTGAAAAGGATTACTTGTAGCATATGCACATGAGAACCAAGGACTCAATGGAAGATCTTAGCTTAATGAGATCAAACTGTTAGACTTAGAGAAGAGATGAGGCCAAAAGTCACTTGTCAACATGCTTCAGATGAAGAGCGAAAAAAAAATGAGAGAAACAGCAGCAAAATACTCCACAGAGACTGATGTAGGTATACTGCTGTGAAGATTTAGATATGTAGGGCATGAAAGACATCAGAGGGAAAGAGGCATAGTCCTACTCTTAGAAAGAGACAAAAAGTTCCACTCAGAGCAAATAGGGAGAGAGAAACTATAAAGAAGCAGATGGAGAAAGAAAGGGAGACATAGAGGCAAAGGAAAATGCAGAATATGCCATTTGAAGGAAGAATGGCATCAAACACTGACCCTCTTAGAGAAGATAGATCTGCTCTGGGTTGAGACAAACACTCACAAATTGGGGAAGCAATTATCGTTATATAGTAAGTATTGGGGCCCAGTGGCAGTTGTAGTGATGGGGGAAGAAGAGAGGGGCACCCCATATTGAAATAATGTCCAAAGAATGGGCTCTTTGCCCAGATGGAGAAAGGTCCCAAACAAGTAAAATCTCAGGGACCCATGTGGAATCTTCACCGGCTGCATTCTATAGGGGTGAGGGGCACCACACAGTAAACACTGGCACTGGAGCCTGCACAAGGCAGTCGTACTTTCTACCTGATGCACGATATTCACCCCATACCTTGCTTGCCTATAGGGCAGACCCGGCCAGGAAAAGGATAGCAGTGTTCCTGCTGACCATCTGTCAGCAGGAAATGATAAAATAGCCCAGGGTGAGCTTCTGGATAACTGGGGCCCAGTTTACTACCCCATTCCCAGTAGATATATATCATTGGAACTTCTCCATGAAGAGGAATCCCATAGAGCAGCTGGCCTAGCCACCAATAACCATGCCAGAGGAGGTTCTAGGACCTGAGCTGACCTGTCTACATTCTGGTAGTAAGAAAATTGGTGGGGACAGAAGTCAAAGCAGGTCATTGTATCCATGCTGGCACCCTAGCTGTCTTCCAGTCTAGAAGGTGTGTCATCAGGTTATATCAAGTCCAAGCCTGAGGAGCAGCAAGGATCAATAATGTTGTTTGTAGTGGAGGGCAAGGAATCAAGGATCTGATTGCCAAACACTCAGTGTTGTGGCACTTTCCAATGTGTGTGGATAGGGGACAGTGAATGCTGATGTAGAAAATCCCTGAGCGAATTTCTGATTTCAGAACCTTCTACTTGAAATGTGGGAAGTGCCTGGCACATGTATTTAAATCTCTGAACTCCAGCTATGGAAGTCTGTGCCCCATAGATCATGACAGAACAAGACCCAGCTGATAAATCAGCCCTTAAGTTCTTCCAGCAGGAAAGTGTGTCATTTTATCCAAGCTCTGTGTGTTACAGGCCTTTTCCTTTCCACAGGTCTGCTGCCTGAGAAGGATTCAGCACAGGGAATGGTCCTAGAATGTATGGTATGTGTGCATAGCCTTTCTGCCCTGCCATAAGGAGATATCATTACAGTGCCCCCTGAGCAGAAATATATTCACCTTGGCCAGTAGGGGTTCTAACTTTCCAGAGTTTTCATCTTCTACAGAGGCCTTGCTGGAAGTCCGAAAGCAATGGATCTGCACGTTGGAATGAGTGGCAGAATTTTCAAACTCTGGAAACCAGAGGCAGAGATACCCCCATGGGTAGATAGCTCCACACATGCATTTAGCGTCCATCCATACTCTCCTGACTTCTGCCTTTTCTGATTTTCAGACAAGGATGTAGCTCCAGAAACACCTATAAATTCCCATAGGGTCAAGAAGTTATGAGGGAACAGGCTTCTTTCCATCAGTCCCCCTTTGAACTGATCACCAGAGGTATTAACTCAGTAATTCCCTTGGCCCACTCTCTTGCCCAATTCCTACACAAGCTGTCACTCTCCCTGTGTTTGAGAGAATCATGGTCCAGTTCCTTCTGTACCTTTGTACTCCAGGTTTATAATCTAGACCCTCATAAGAGATGAGCACCATGGCAGTGCTTGATGAAGCCCCATGGGGTTGTTTTTATGCACAGAATATTGTGCATTCCTCATCTAAACCGAGATGCAAGTGCTTGCTAATAGTTTTGTAGGTGTTGCTTAGATTTGGGGTTGTCTTGTTTTGTCTTCCTCCAAAGTGTCACTACACTTACAGGGTATATACTTCACTGTGACCCTTAGACCAGGGATCCTTTGCTCCTTAATTTCCTCTGTGTGGGTGTGATTCATACCTTCTGCATACAGAAGGCTTTCTTTGGCATGTTGAAGGTAAGCCAAATATTAATGTTCCATCTACCTCATCTAGAACTACCTAAGGGCTCACAAAGTTGTTTACACATGCCCACTCATGATTGCACACTGTCTCATGCACATGTACACAGAAACATGCACACGGAGTCTTTCTCCCTTCCATATTTTGGAATAGCTTGTATTTCTCTGTGCCATACCCAAAACAGTGTTAATTTTCTGACTCCTTTCCTCAATGCACTCTCTCTTGCCGTTTTGTGAACTCTGGTAATTTCATCCCCTTTTGAACCTCTCATGTACCACCAGAGTCCCTGCAAAAATTGTTGGTGCACTCTCTATATATACCCATGACACCTTAAGAAATGATACAAACATTCAGAAGGAACTATCAAAACAGAAAATGAAGGATCAGAGGAGGGAGGACCCCTCTGGAATGATCTGTAGATATGTATGTGCTAAGTGATAGAAGTGATGTATGTGCTATGAGACAAGACTGAATAGGGGAGGGCATGAAGGTGTGAGTGAAAGCCATGGAATGGCAATTCAGAGAAAATCAATTAAGTCTCAGTCTGCCTTCTTTCCCAGTGCCCATGGGCAATCACCCTCCATAGTAATTCCCTTGCCTCTCCCCCTTGCCCCAGCCACACACAAGCTGTCACTGTGTCCCTGTGTTTGAGAGAATCATAACTCAGTCCTAGATTTCTCAGTCTTTAACAGTTACCTGGTGTTCCTGTCTTCTCTACCCTGTTGCATAACCTGGAGTCCCATGCTGCCCCAGATAAATAGACTTCTAAGCCCCCACCTCTGGCTGCCTTCTTGTGCTTTCCTCTCCAGAGTTGTAGCACAGAGGATTGGGCAACAATTCCTCACTGATCATGTGGAATAGGTGAGGTCAAGGTTCATATCCCATTACCCAACAGCTGGGAACACAATAAGGTCACTGATGATGACAGAGGAATCGTTACCTCCACAATCACATTCCAGTTATGACAATTGTGGGCACACAAATAGTTGAAGAGGGTTAGGGTGGTGTCTTCAGCTGAGGGCTTCATTCTGGTATTCCTAGTGCCAGGGGACAGTACTGGAATAAGTTGCCTCATATCCTGTAGGACATAAGTGATATGAGATGTAATCACATCCCATCCACCAGTCAATGTTAAACCTACCCCTACCACCCAAGGAAGTGCTTCTTACTAGTGATGCTGTCACTAGTAAGTATTCCTTAATGAGCACTGCATTAGAGAAGTTGGGGTTAACCCCTCCCCAGAACACCCATGCACAGATAAAAATTATTCTACAGAGGTTGGGTTCCTTCAACCAAACAAAACATCAATATATACAACTACAATGCACCAATGAAACTGTGTAAAACAGAAGAAGACAGAACAAATTAACAGCAATTGATTTAAAAAAAACAAAGAATCATCGTATTTGGAATGGTTGGGTTTCTCCACCTTCCAGGCTGGAAGGAAGGACAAGGAGGTGTCTTCTCTGTGCGTGCTGAGGGAGCCTGCATGCTAGGATGAACATTTACCTTCTCTGAGCATTTCCCTCAAGTACACCCCCTGAATCTCTCCCCAGACCTATTCCCTGCCTGACATCAAATTCAAACTGGTAGTTAAGCATGTCTTCATCTTAGTCATTGGTGCTGTTACCCAAAGATTCCTGAGCTCTGTATGACCAGTGTGTTCTGGATACACAAGAGACACTGCTAATTATAGGGCATAAAACTCAAGGCCTGCCTGAGGGCACAGGCATGTATATCTTTGTGTGAACACCCGACTTCATGCATATACCTATGTCTATTCCCAAGACACTCTGTGCCAAAGAGGGCACATATCCTCTGGACATTTATTCTTTGTTGAAGAATTTATTGCTGCCTGCATTATTGGAGTAGGTGTCTTGCAGCTGGCACAAGCATTTTACATTGTGAACTTTGGAGTTAACCCCTTGTTTCCTGGCTCTCAGATAACCAGAACTAGCCCATACCCTCACATTCATTAGCACAGCTTTGCCAACTGCCATTTGTGGGGATTTCTGAAGAAGGCAGACTGCCATTCCAATATGTTATAAGTGAAGAGTACTTTGTGGCTATTCTCCATTGTGTTTGTTGATCTTGATTCCCAGTTCCTAGCTAGGTTCCCATATACCATACAGGGACAGAAGGTCTACATACAGATTCTGCCGTTATTTTATATGGGATTGGTCTCAGACCCTCAACTTTCTTCATTTTGGAAACACCCTGGATCCCTCACTGTCCTCCTCCTCTGTAACATCTAAATCTCATCTGTGCTGCTCACCGCCATCCTGCCTGCACAGAGCTAAGGGTATGGCTTCATTCCAGAAGCCAGGGATTCCCTAAAGACCCTTCTGTGGCTGAGCTAGCTGTGATGTTCATTTCCACCCCATTTTCACTCTTCAGTCAACCATGTTCCTCCTACAAAAGGGATTTTCCCAACTGAGCTCCAATTGAAGAACTTTTCAGCTCTTCCTTCAGAGACCAGCACTTGCAGGCACCTTGTCCTGACTGTGCTGCTTCTTCCACTTAAGGTGGTCTTTGCCATCCTCTTTCTCCTGCACTTGCTCCTACCACTCTGTGTCCTCAGCCACTACCACCGTCACCTCCATTATGTTCAAGTCCAGCATCACCTCCTCCTAGAGCTCTCTGTCTCTGCTCAGGCCTCATATTGATGCATAGCCTCCACAATGAGTGTGGTGGCCTGTTTATACCACCCAAGGAAAGCCAGGGCCTTCCCTGCCCAGCCAACAGGGCTAATGGCCTCTGGAAACTGCTTCCTCCATAAGTTAGCTTCCAGGTCTCAGTGGTCCAGAGTTCTGGTAGAGCTCCACTGTCTCATGCTGACCTCTTTTCTCCCTGTGGCAGTAGTCCTCACCAGGGATACCTGAAACATGATAAGGAACTTGAAGCTGCAGGCTTGTGCTCACTGGCATCTGCAATCTCAAAGGCAGGTTGTGGATGAATGGGATTTTTGCACAGGCTTGAGTCGTCCAGGTGTCAGGTGTTTGCCAGGGCTTTATGTTCTGAGGCAGGGGACTTGGTGGAAAGGCCAGTTTAACCAGACCCTCCATGCTCCTCCATGATCAATCAGTGAGTGGCCAGTGTATGTTATAATGATCAGTCCCATCTCTCGGTCAAGGTATCCTGAGCCTGCGTGTCAGCATGAAACCTGGGCTGATTCTCTTGGAGTTTCTCTGAGCTTGCCCCTGGTAAATGGAGTTTGGAGGTTGGTTTATTGGTTTTGCTGTTTCTTTGTTTCATTGTTTGTTTGTTTGTTTTCAAGACTCTAATGTCTGAAGCCGTAGTGTTAATTATACAGTACTGCCTTTTCCCATTGCTTCTCTTCTTAAGAGTCTTTGAATTTGATTGTGCATCACCTTTATTATTCACAGGAGAATGACATAGAAATCCTAGAAACAGACACATGGAGTGGAAACCTAAGATGAGAGGGTTTCACTGGTCAGTTATACCAAACACCTGAACAAATGATCATCCCAATTCATTCCAATTTCAATGAAGTTTGGAAAGGGTGGAACTCTTCTCTAGGGCTGATGTGACTTTGATTCCACAAACAAGAGGTAAAGGAAAAGAAACCTAAAACACAGTAATCATAATAAGTATTTAGTTAAAAAACAGTAACAAAAAACGACCTATTCAAATCCTGTAACACACTGAAAGAGTACACACAATTCCCCAAATGTGCTTAATTTTTATTTTGATGGTAGTTAAACAGACTTAAATCAAGGTAATATACAACATTAGCAAGAAGAGAACATTAAGAAGAGAAGGAACTCAGTATCTAAAATAATGTTAGAACTCAGTATCTAACATTAAGAAGAGAAGGAACTCAGTATCTAAAATGATGCTAAGAATTAATTCCCCCTAAGGATAAAATAATAAATATTCAACACAAAGAGAACAGAAGGGATCTATCTCAATATAATGAAAGGGTAGAGAAAATGATAACAACAAAAAAATCTTCAGTGAATGTGACATTCTATACTATAACATTTAAAACATTTCCTATAATTTGAGGAAACAGAACCAAACAATCTTAAACAAACAAACAAACAAACAAAAAATGCATTTCAGCTTCCAGGTGTCACAATGTTAAATGTTTGTGAAATGTCTACCTTACACTAAATCTACTACAGATTCAATGCTATCCCATGCAAAATCTCAATAAATTTTTTTTTATGATTTTCATTGACCTTCAATAAGCAATTTTGAAAGAGAAAGAATTAAAAAGAGAGAGGGTGGGGGACTATACACTTTATGACTTCAGAACTTAACCCAACCAACACTAAAATAATTCAAGCAGTTACTACCGGCATCACTATGGATGAAACCTAGTGGAATAGACTAGGGAAACCAGAATGAAACCCTAACACACATACCTTTTGAACATATGCTATCAAAATGCTTATACGCACATGCAATAGTATAAAGGCAGAAGAGGATCCTGCATTGGATATAAAACATAAAGATATTCAAAGATTAAAGCAAAGGCTATAAAACAATAATTTTCATAGAAAAATACATAGGGGCAAATCTTCATGCCATTGGACGTTTCCTTTTTTCTTTGAAAATGAGGCAAAATCCAGGCTGATGGTTGAGATTCAGGTTTTTGTGAGTGGGCTTGTGGGAAATGTTAGGTCCCTAGACATTAGTAACTGCATTTCGGTTCTGGGACTCAGAACCGGAACTTATAAACTGCCAAGGAAAAGACCTTAAGATACCCTGTTCCCATAAACAACCCTCCTCCGAGGTCCCTACATAAGAAAATCCAGCCACCTGCACCCAAGGTCAATTCTAGCCTGCGGCACCCAAGGTCATTTCCAGCTTGCTCTTGTCCCTTGTTAAAAAAAGATCTAAAACCTCTATTTAAGTGACTCTGCCTGCTGCCCCTTTCAGAAGGACAGCTCAGCAGATATTGAACTTTTGCTTGAACTCGGAACTGTGTCTCTTGTGGATATTTGCACCAGTTACCCTAACAGCGAACAGGTTCCTTTTCTGAGGCTTTGCACATCCCTGCAGCTGTTAGACTCAAGGGTGATACAGATGAACTTCAGTCGTCTACCACCACCTGCCTCCCAAACTCAGGCAGCACAGCAACCACCAAACCAGCACTCACAGATGCAGTTCTGGAGGTTTCCTAGCATGTGGCAGAGTGGAAAGAATTTTGCTGCAGCATGTACCACTGCCAATGATGGTATGGTCTTGGTATGCACTTTTGACTGTGCAGGACCTTGAGTCTTTGAGATTGAGGTGAGACTCAATTTAGTGTCATCCTAGATCACCAACAAGATGCCTTAAACATCACTACCCCAAACCTTCCTCAGATTATTGTGAAAAAAGACCCTGTTCTGTAGAGGTAGGACAAAGCCCTGAGCTCAGGATTTGTTGCTGGACTTGAGTACTAGGCTGGTGAAAAATAGCACTTGGCTAGCTACTTACCCTGGGGGTAGGGAAACTGAACCTACAAAACTGAATTTAAGTTCTGGCAAATTCCTTTTCACATCTAACCAACAATAACTTCCCTTTGTTGAATTGGTTAAGATGGAAAGTATGTGTGTGTTTGTGCGTGTGCGTGTGTGTGCGTGTGTGTGTGTGTGTGTGTGTGTGAATCATTTTATATTTATGAAATCCCCTGGTCTCACTCATGGTGCATGAATATCCCTGTCTTTCCTTTCTTGTTGTCTGTGGATTTCTCTGAAGCCAATTCAGAGAAACAGGAACAAACAGTTCTTTACTGAATTGTTTGATTGTTGTTGTTGGCTTGTTCTTAACCAAGAATCTGGGGTTGCTCTGCAATCAGTTAGGAATTCTTTCTTGAACTATTTGTTCAACAGAAAAATGTGTCTCTTTCTTTGAAGGCATTGTTTGATGGTGCCAATTTATCTGTTTGGATGTATATATGGAAAATTACTTTTAGGAAAATGAGAAACATTTATTGTACCTCAGAGCTCCTTAGAGAAGCTTTGGTAGAAGGATGGCCCATCTATCTGACAGTGCACTCTGACTTAGCATGGCTTTCTTATACACATATTAGCTTGAAAATTGGTTTAGTACGTTAAATTATGATGGCTGCGGCAACACATTTATCTACTGAGGTAGGTTCCACTTCAGAACTCACACTTTGTTCCTGCTTTGGAAGAAACTATAGGAAGCTCATCTGAAAGATACACATAAGGCCCCGGTTATTCCACTACCTCAAGCTACACCATTTGCCCCTTGGTGTTCAGGACTTTCCAGAGCCAATTAAGAAGGGTGGTCTGGCACAAAGGTGACACAGCGGGAAGGAATTTCTAAAAGAAACACTGTCATCAACCCAAAACCTTTTCTAAGCATAGTGCTTGCTTCTGTCATCAGATGAAATTCTATCAAAATTTAGCCAAAATCATTTATTTTCAGTTTGTTTTGTTCTCATTTTTTAAAATTTGTTTTTGTTTGTTTGTTTTTGTTTTCCTTTAATTTCTCTCTGCATTCAGTTCTCTTCTTTTTTTAATTCTGTGTTGCCTGGCTTATGGTATTCTGGTTTTCTCTATCTGATGTCCCCACACACCTTAGTTGAAAATAGAGAATTTTGTCATTCATACTTTGCTGTCCTTAATGTTCAAGATGCAAATGCCAATGTCCTACCTGGCCTGAAATTTGGAATGAAAATTTAAGAAACACAGATGTGATTTGAATATCTGGTAAAAAACCTGGCTTTGGTAAATGATAAATCTAAGCTTTGCATTTGCTTGTGTATGGTTATATGTTTATATGTTTTCTCACTTCCTGGTGCAGAGTACTAAACTGACTTACACATACGTAACACATATCTTAAAACTAATTCAGTTATGCCAAATCCTTTTTGATACACACAATTGTAATAACACAGTGACAAATAATGTGCACTTACTGGTGATGAAGACATCTTTAAATGTGGTGACTCATTTTTCTCTGGCCTGCTGGAATATGTGTCTGCAGATCTTTGAAAAATAAAGTTCAGTTCTCTCTATAGCCATGATGACCTGAAGATACCCTTAAAATGAATTTACATGGTATCCTATCTAGCTAGGTGCTTCACTGCCTTTCTAAACATCCCTCAGATTTATTAATTGGACCGTATGGTATGTCAGGTGTTATAACTCTAGTAGTGCTTAAGTGCAAAGGAACATAGTTACTTTTTAAAATTCATTGATAGATAGGAGGCAACAGTTTGGAAATGACTGATCTGCTGCTAGCAAAGTTTATAGAATTGGCTTAAATAGCAACGATGTTTCGTTTTTATCAAAATAATTTCCTATGTTTCCTGCTAGATTTATTAGTTTTATTATTGCTTAAAAATTTTAAGTCCAAACATGGGATAAGATTTCTTGAGTTACTTATTTGTTCTAAATCTACTTTGGTTTGTAAGTGTGTTTAAATGAACCATTATGTTGCCAATTATGCAATGCATTTTATTGGTAAAAATTCTCAAAGGCTTCAGAAATCTGATAGCTTGAGTATAAGGCTCTAAACCACGGTCATTGCCCTAATATATTACAGAGGAAACTGAATTGTCTTTTTAAGTTGTTACATCCTTCACATGATACAACTAACACATATGAAGTCATTTCAGGTGATGTGAGCTGTGTCACCAAAGGAGCAACGCTGCTTAATTCATGCTCCAACTCAAGAGAAATTTTAGGTTAAAATTTGTGAAATAGGATACGTGTAACACCGGTTATTTTAGAGCAGTTTTCTAAATTAGTTTATTTACATTATGTCTTGGTTTACAAACAAAATGTTTCTACTGTTCCATAAAATATAGGTAAGTTTTAAAGATATTATTGAAATGTGGATTAAGCGTTCTTCACAGTTCATGATTTACCTTGCTTTGCATAAGGAGGATTATGCACTGCTTTTAAAGGTATTTTATGGATGCATTGTAAGAACAGATAATGGTAGGATGTGTTATGTTGTATTTCTATACATACTACAGTTTGATTCATCCCATCTCCCAGGATCTCCCTTTTTTCTCCCCTCTTCTTTTCCCTCCTGTGATCAATCTACTCTATTGATCATTATTATTATTAATATTACTACTACTACTACTACTACCACCACCACCACCACCACCACCACCACCACCACCACCATTATATTGTTGTTATTTTGCTGATATAATTGGTCTGCATACCTATTCATGTAACTGCTGTTCACTGTGCCATATTTGCACATGGACATAGCGTAATTTGATAGATTTTATTCCCAGGTACTCCCCCATATCCTTCCTACTTTTTCTCCTCTCAGTCCCCTTCCTTAACTCCTGTTGGTCTTGTTTCCACTTTTAAGAGAAGGCCCTCTCCCTTTTAATTCTTTTTCCCTCTACTCTCTAACTTCTCTCTCTAAGAGAAAGCATTTGATCCTTGAGTTTTTGAGTCTGATTTATTTCACTTAGCATGATGTTCTCCAATTCCATTGGATGGAGAACACAAATGAAAGAACACAAATGACTGAATAAAACTCCATTGTGTACATACCACCTTCTCTTTACCCATTCATCTGTTGATGGGCACCTACTAGTGTGGACAGATGAATGGGTAACTGTGGGTTATTGCAAATGGTGCTGCTATAATCACTGGTATGTGGGTATCACTAAAGTGTACTGATTTAGACCCTTTGGATATGTTCCAAGGACAGTGATAGCTGGATTATATGGCGATTTTTTATTTTTAGTCTTTAAAGAATACTTCATATGGCTTTCAGAGTGTTTGTCCTAATTTTCATTCCCATTGTGTGTAAGTGCACCTATTGTTCAATTCCCCACAAGCAAATGTTGGTATGTGTATTCTAGCTGATTGTCATTATAACTAGAGTAAGATAAAGTCTCAATGCAGTTTTGTCTTGCATTTCTCTGAATGCTAAGTATGTTGAGCATTTTTCACATATCTGTTGTCCACTTTGTACACCTTCTTCTGCTAGAAATCTGTTTAGCTCCTTTTCCCTCTTAATGATTGTTTCAGTGTTAAGATTCTTCAGTTAATTAAGTAATTTAGATATTAACAGCCTGTCAGAAGAGTAGTGAGCAAGAATTGTCTTCCATTCTGCAGGTTCTCTCTCCACAGTCTTGCTTCCTTTGCTGTACAGAAGCTTTTTAATTTGATGCCATTCTGATTGTTAATTCTCAATTTTTATTTCTTGAACTTTACTTGTCTTATTGAGGAAGACAGTGCCTTCAGCAGTATGCTGGAGTGTTCATGTTATCCTCTAGTAGGTGTAATGTGTAGGGAGATATTCAAGCCATAAATATGAATGGTAAGAGTGGGCATCTTTGTCTTCGTCCACATTTTGGGAAATGCTTTTATTTTTTTTTTTATCCATCCAGTATGATGTTGGCTTTGGTTTTGTTATATATATCCTATATGATGTTGAGGGAGGGTCTGTCCATCACTATTTGCTCCACTTTTTCCTTAGGAAAAGACAATGGTCTATCTTCCTCTTTATTTAGAAGAATAAATTATGAATAGGAAAAAAAATGAAAATTTTACAAAAATATCCCAAAATTATTCATTTTAGTACACTACTACTATCTTTGTGCAAATAAAAAACCAATTATCAAAGTTTAAATATATTATTTTATATGTGAAAATTAATGATAGACACAAAACAGATTTCATAAAAATAGCAGAAAGGTTAATGAAAGAGAGGTAAGATATAAAGGGAAAAGAAGTGCTAGTGGTGGATATAATTTATTAAATTATGTGGCATATAAATATTTCAGAAAAAATCCCACTTTATATTTAGTTATAATGCACGAATTAAAATGCAGAAGGGGGAAGAGTAAAATTGAAGGGTTGTGTGAAGGGAGGGTGAAAGAGAGAGAATGTCATGATAAATAAAATTGATGACATGAGCTTATTTGTAATAATAGTTAAAATGAATTCTAATATTATATAAATTACAATAATCCCATAAGACAAACAATAAAATCACTGATTGCGTATTGTGTTAATTAGCCACATAAGAGACAAATAGTGGTGTAGTTCATCTAAAAAAATGCTCCTGTACTTTATCTACAAGAAACCCATGTGGCTCATAAGAAAATAAAGGATGGAAAATTATCTCATGCAAATGGAATCTGAAAACTAGAAAATGTAATGACAATCGTATCAGAAAAGCAGAGATCAAGCCAAAATCAGTCAGACTAAAGGAAGTCATATGTACAGATTAAGAAAAAGTTCCATCAAATATATACAATGTTTATAAACATATATACTAAATGTCAGTATATCAAAATTTATAAAAAGACATTATTTGATGTAATGAGAAATAGATCCTAATAAAATACTTGTGAGTGATTTGTTACTTCATAATCACACAACAATCACTCATACAAAGTTATACTCAGAAATACGCAAGTTGAATTACCCTTCAAATCAAGTGGGATTAACAAACATGCAGTTCTAGCAGCTGTAGAATCCATATTCTTTTAAAGAGTACACAGAAAATTTGAGAAAAAAATTACATTTGAGGCCATAAAGTAAGCCTAATCACCTATAAAATAATAAAATAATCTCTTGCTTCTTATCACACCATAAGAGAATGATACTAGAAATCCACAGAAGCAAACACCACGTATTTAAATAATGAGGAAATTATTGAAGTAATCAGGGGTAAATTTAAACATATCTAGAATCAAAAACAAACATAAATATTCCAGAATCTGCAGAATAGAATGAAGTAGAATGAAGGTAGGCTATTTTTTTTTTATTTCTTTGTTTTAACTGGGGTAGAGTACCTATATACTTAAAAAAATCATAGAAATCCCCAATTAATACACAAAAATGCATTTCAAAGTTATTTTAATCAGCTTTTTTTTTCTGGTGTGATCAAAATATCAGATGAGAACAGTTATCAAGGAGAAAAAGTTTATTTAGAGTATCAAGATTTTAGAGATCTAGATCTATAAATGGCTGATTCTGTTGCTTTGCACTGGAGAGAAGGAAGGTTATGAAGGCTGAAGAGTGTGAAGGAAAGCAGCTCAGTACAAGGCACCAGGAAACAGAGAGATTCCACTCATTATAGACAAAATATAAAACTGTTATGCACACGCCCAATAACCCATTTCCTCCAGCCACATATTACTTGCCTAGTACTCTTGTTAGCAGATTTAGATAAATTGATTTTTTCTCTTGCCAATGTGAGAAATAAACACACAGACACATGGATGAGAGCAAAGTAATAAGATGTATTAGAGTTATACAAACAAAGGAGAGGGCCTGAAGGGGAGGGGCTTCAAGAGAGAAATGCCAACAATTTCTGTTGTCTAGGAGATTTTAAAAGTATACTTGAGCCTGCACAGTAGTGTATGCCTGTAATCCCAGCATCCCCAGAGGCTGAGGCAGGAGATCTCAAGCCAACCTCAACAAAAGTGAGGCACTAAGTAACTCAGTGAGTCCCTGTCTCTAAATAAAATACAAATAGGGCTGAGGATGTGGCTCAGTGTTCAAACGCACCTCAGCTTAATCCAGGTACTCCATTTCCCCCCAAAATTATACCTGGATGCCTGTGGGCTGTGCACTCAGGGCAGCCCATTTTGAATGCCCATGAGTGTGACCTGGCCCTGGAACCTAGTGAAGCTCTAAGCTGTCCTGAGGCAATTTTTGCCAGTGCTGGTGCTGGGAAGATGTGCCAGCAGTACTTTGAGGTGCTGGAAATTATTCACTAATAAAAACATGAGGGGTTGAGAAACCCCCCAAACTGCTGCTTATATAAATTGAACAGGTGAACAAGCTGTTCAAAGCCCAGGTAAATTCTGAAAGGCAATCTACTGAGGAAAGTTCAACATCCTTTTCTAAATCTTGTTATAGAAAAAAAAAATCGTTCCCTGTAAGTGGGGACTGTGACATGTAAAAAAAAAAAAAAAAAAATGAACTGACTTGTGTAGGCCACCTGGCAGAAAAATTACCCTTATGATCAAAAATACTTGGTTAAATCCAGTGACTGGTTCTTCACAGAAAGCTCATCATGTAACATCTAAATACAATGTGTATTTTTTCCCCTGAGATTTCTCGAAATCATGGAACAAAGGCTCAACTTCTGTTTATCAGAAATATGAGATTGAATGTAGCTTTAACTTTACAGAGAAAAAGAAATATAAGTTGTAGGTTCTTTGGTGAGGCTAGAAGATATTGGAGTGGTGATAGATTGCCTGCTTATACTCACTAGTAGTTTACAGGAAGAAAAAGCAATATACCTCACTTGGATGCTAGATAAAGTAATTACTTAAAAGCAAATTTGAAGAATATGTGATCGTTGTTTAAACTGGCTTCAAGCTGTAAAAAAACATGGTGGTCAGAACTATTATCCAAAACAGAAGTTATAAATGATGGAAATATTCAGATTTTCAAACAACAACAAGTGGCTTGTGAGAACAAGAAAATCATCTTACTTTGGTTCCCAAATATACTGATAATATAGCTAAGGTGTAGATGCGTATTTTTATAGTTGCACTGAGAGATTTTGTCTAGTAACGAGCCTCCAGTTATTCAAAACACCCTGGGTTATAGTCTTTTCTGAGGACTATGAATTGTGGAATAAATTGAAACCATCTTTTTCTTCTAAAAATCTGTGTAATAAAACCATTAATGGAAACCTAACAGTCTGCTTCACATTGAAATGGAATAATATCCAAAAGGAGCAGCTTCAACTTCAACAAGGTGAAAGTGCACTACAAAGATTATTCATCTTTGTTCCATTTGGGATTTGTGTTGTTAACTAGTAATATTGTTTAAGATCTCTGGGGTCATAAATCAGTCCTGCATAAAAATATACTTTATACTATGTAAAAAAATAAGGACTTATTACTAGGAGCCACAAAGAAAATTTATTAAATATTATATGTTTTATTAAAAAAATGTTTTTTTTATGTTGAATAGACTTTCAAAGTTTAAAAAAAAAAGGTAAATAAGCAATATTAAGCTTTGTTTGTCCACACCAAAATAATAATAATAATAATAAAGGTATACCTGATGGCCAGGCACAGATGATTGATGGTTTGAGAAATGCTAGAGCATGTACCAATCAGGCTCTTCCAACTCTGAATTTAATAAGGCAATGAGAAATGCTTTCTGTTAATCCCTTTTGACACAGTGAAACATGTGTCTCACTCAGTGTTTTTTGTTGTGCCTATCAGAAAAAGAAAGCATTGTGGTAGATACCTTGCTTTTGGTCAGACACTTCTAGGGTAAGTGAGGAAGGGCACTGTGGTTAAAGATGTGAGGAATACAAACAGGCTTGTTGTTAACAATTAAGGGAGTAGTTAGCCACAGAATGTCTCTCAGATCTGCCGCCTCCTTCCAGATTGACATGATGTCCACTTTTCCTTCTGTCCTCCAAGATTCTTATCCTGGATACCCATGAGAGAACTATCTTCATGCCTCACTAGTATCCAGGTAATCACTATCAGGACATTAATTCACTGATCAGGTTAATGTTCTCACAATTGATTCATTTCATCTATAAATCTTCTTGAATTTTTCACAGGTGAGATTTTGTGGAACACCTGGCATTTAAACCATAAAGTTCCATTCCTGGCCCCCAGAAGCTCATGCTTATCTTATGCTCATCAATGAAAAATGCAGTTAATACACTTCCAAGAGTTCCCATAGTTTCAACAGTTCCAGGATTATCAAAAGTCCAATTCTAAAGTCTCCTCTGAAATTTAAGGTAAAGAGTCACCATAAGCTCCTATAAAAATCAAAAGTATGTTGATATATGTATATATATGTAATATATATACATATGTAATATATATATATGTAATATATTAAGGCAAAGAATACACATTTCATTTCCAAAAGGAAGAAATAGGTGAATTGGAGGAAGAAGAGGGACCCAAGCAAGACTGAAATCCAGCTGAGAAAAAGGCCTAGAGCTGCACTTCCAGTATATGGGGCATCATAATGTTCTCTCTAAAAGGCTTGCATAGCTCTTTTCTTTGCTGGTTGCAAGCCGTGTGGCTTTTGTGTTGACTTTACTATGCTGGAGCTAAATTTCTGTAACTTTCTTCAGCAGATGTTCCACCTTAGATGTATTTATTTATTTTTTTCTTTAAAGAACAGGCATAGACATTTAATCACTAAAACACATCCCCAGACATCTTTCAAAATGTATATTTTTGAGATGGAATGTTGTACCATTGTTTAGGACCTCATTAAGTTGTTGAGGTTGGCCTCAATTTTCAATATTTCTGCCTCAGCCTTCTGAGTTGCTGGGAGTACAGGCATGTGCCACCACACATGGCTCTGTACTGGCGCTTCTTAATATCAGAGGTCTCCACAGTAGCTTCAGCTTCATTTTCACATCTACATGCAATGATCTCTCACCGGCTGGCTGCAGGTACTCTGATTCTGTGATTCTTTGCCTGCTCTTTCTTTGAAATTTCATTGGAAGTCTCTATTCCTCTAACCCCTCATCCTGCAGAAACAGTACCACATGGTTGTGGTCAAGGCCTGACACCATTGTAAAACATGAGCCAAGCCTGCTGGAAACATTGTTGTAAAATGCTCTGAACTCTTGTGTATATGAGCAAAACAAAAGGACTTCCTAGTTATCCCTGTGCAAGTAGAATGCCTCAGTATTCTTTTTCTTTTTTATAGGAAACTTTACTTCTCCATCTTTAAGCTTGAGATGTGTGTGGTCTTTCCAATTACTGAGTTACCCTCATGCCATCTTTCTGTTGTCTCTGTGGAAAAGTAAAATTGTATTTCTTTAACAACCACACATTCCTTAGCCAAAGTTTTACTCACAGTTTTCTGGCCAAACTTTTTTTCCTGCTTATCTCCTTAAACTTGGCTAAAAGTTGCCATCAGTGTTCATGCCAGTGCTGAATATTATGCTGCCTAGAAATTTCCTCTGTCAGATTAAAAGTTCATTATTTTAAATTCAGCCTCACAAAAGTCTCAGGACATGAGTAAAATTCAGAGAATTTCTTATCCAGGATGTAGCACGAATGACCTCAAGTCCAACTTGAAGATTGTACAATCTTCATTTTCCTCTGAAATCTACTGAGCCCTATCTTGACTGTCCATAGTCCTATGGGCATCCTGGTTTTCTGGGATCCCGCAAGAATTACTCATTAAGGTACATGCACAACATTTTAAAGCTTTTCAAGCTTATATCAGTAAACTTTTCAAAATCCCTACCACAAATTTCAAAAAGCTCCAAATAATTCTGAACCACATGGTCTGGTTAGTCACAGCAATGACCACAATTAAGCTTTTTCGTTTTATTCAGCTTTTTCACTGCTATTACTAAAAGACCTAATGAGAACAACTTGAGAGGGTACAAGATTAATTTGGGATATCAATACCTCAGAATTCTATATTTATAGATGGCAAACTCCATTGCTCTGAGTGGGAGGAAGGCAGAATATGGCAGTGAAGTGTCATAGAGAAAAGCAGCTAGGTGTATGGTACCAGGAAGTAGAGAAAGAAATAATAAACAAAATAGATATCCCCAAATCAGACCTTTGATTACCTACATTCTCCAGCCACATGGAACCTGCCTGCTTCTTCTATCAGCAAGCTAATCCCTACTAGTTGGGGGTAGACTGTCATAACCTCATAGTCTCACTTCTGAACATTTTGCATCACCTCACGTATAAGCTTTTAGGGGACACCTAATATCAAGCCCATAACAAGTCATAGAAAAACATAACTCAAAGTCAATAGAAAAACATAATGATAAGCTGAAGTTAGTCAAAAAGAATAATACTAATGATTAATAAAACAATGACTTCCTTGAAAAGATAAATTGATAAACCCTTATCCAGACTAAACAAAATAAACAGAAAACACACATTACTAAAATTAGAGACAATGAGTAAGAGAACACTGTTGAGTCCCAAGGAATCATTAGGAAGTATATTGAAAAGTATACTCACAAAATTTCAAAATCTAAAAAAGGAATATATTTCCAGACATAGGCAAATCTCCAATCATTTTGAGTAAAAATGATGTAACAAACCCAAGACAGCATAAAATGAGTTTAAAAATCATAAAATAATTATTTTAATATTTAATAAAAATTTAGAACCTGGTAGATCCAAAGCAGTTTTTATGAAGCCTTCTAATAAACATATTTTTTCAAAGTATAACAAAACAGGAAGTAAAGAAACTCAAACTAATTGTACAAAAGCATTATTGTCCCAATACAAATAACATATAATGAAACAGCAGAGAAAAACATTAACGTACATTCTTGGTGAATATAGATTCAAAAATCCTTAGTAAAATGCTTCTATGATGGCAGCCTAGATGGACACTGCATTCCTAGTCTCTCTGTGACCTGGGACTAAAGCAGTGGGAATACTGTTTCTCTGCAAATTATTATAGAAACCGTGATAGCTCTTCCCATGCAGGATTGTGGCCTCATACCCACGCATGCCCCCAGGCCTCAGTGTTTGTTACAGGATCCCAGCTTCTCACCCAGCCACACAGGACCCACTAACATGTAGAACTCACTCCCAAGCAGACTCCCCAGCTCTGGCACCCACACACCATGCAGGACTCCTAGCCAAGGACCCCACTTGAGACCCCTGGCTCCCACACAGAATCTCTGCTGCTCCTCATCTACCAGCATTGGGCTCCTTTGTTTGCCTTTCAGAGCAGCATCTCTGAAAACATTGCTCAATGCCACCACTCAGCCCACCATAATACCCCATCTCTGAAAGCAGACACCTCTATCTTGGGACATCTTTGTCCCCATCTTGGATTATCCTTGCTACTGCCATTGCCATCTTTAGTAGGGGCAACTCCCAACTTGGGACCCAGCTGGGACCCAGAAGCAGAATCAAGGTACTTATAGTTCTTTATCTCTCCCCTCTCCTCTGCAGCCGTGCATCCAGGCACAGTGCTTGCAGCTATGTAGTCAGACCATAGCTCTCAAAGCCTAGTCCTGAACCTGCTTGACACAGAAAAGCTTCCACAACAGGTGTGCAGGACACAGATCACAACTCACAAGACCTCCAGAGAGAAAGGTTTTTGATTGGGAAGTAGAAAGGAAGGGAGTGGGAGAGATGAAGTTTAGAGACTAAATGAAAGACCAGGATTGTGAGACCTACAGATGATATAAGGAGATAAGAACAGGAACCCACATCACATCAGGGGCCCCAAAGGAGATCCTTGAAATGGATTTTTTCCGCAGGAATTGGAAAGCATTAAACCTCACCACCAGAAGCTCCACCTCTAAGACCACCACATATATGTTAATCACCTGCACCATCCTGAGGGGGGTTGATACTATCAAACAACACACAACCCCATCTACAGGGCGAGAAGGAAAGCAGAAAAATATTGTACTCCAACAAAAGCAATCCTTTTTATTTACCTTGACAATTTTTTTCTAATTTTTTTTCTTTTCTGTCACTCTCTCTTTTCCTGCCCTCTTATCCCCAACCTTTGTGCAACCATGTATTTCACTTGCTTTAGGCTACTGAGGACTGGGATATATGATTGGCATATTACAGTTGTATTAGAGAGTCTTTTATGTTCTATTTTTTACATTTTTTATTTTTGTTAATTTTTATATTTTCTTGCTTTTGAAATTCACTCTATTTTCTGCCTACTTACTTGTCTTCCCCAAATCTCATTCTCTCTTTTCTGCTACTAGCCAACTTCTTTTGGATTCCTCTTTTATGCTTTCTAAGATCTAATAACTCTGTATCCTCACTTCCTATCTCCCAAACATCTCATCTTACACACCACCTCCACTTCTCTCTAGTCTACCAGCAGAAACTGTCGAGCCTTTTGCAAACTTACTGTTTTTATTGTAGATAATAATTAAACTTATAATTTCTGTATATTGTGACAAAGCCATAAATGTCCTATCTAGAGCTACTTGGTTTAAAGCTGAATATTGTTTGTATTGGGATCTGTTAATATTGGTCTTCCCCTTAAAGGAGAGATTTTAAAACCCTGCAGGAAATCTATAAGCCTATAGGATAAAAAATATATAACATCTCAGAGCTAAAATGCTAGAAGGAAATACACACAACATGAAAAACAATGGAAGAGAGTGTCCTCAAGAAACCAAAATACTCATTATTAGAATCCATGGTCAGCACATATAAAGAAATGTCAGAGAAGGAGTTCAAGAAGTACATAGTTAAAATGTTCTTTGAATTAAAGGATGATGTAAGGGAGTAAACACAGGCAGCAGAAGATCATTTTGATAAAGAGCTACATAGGCAAATACAGGAAGCAAAAGGTTACTACAATAAAGAGATAGAGATTCTAAAGAAGAATCAAAAAGAAATCTTTGAAATAAAAGACATAATAAACCAAATCAAAAACTCAATAGAAAGCCTCACCAAGAGATTATATAACTTTGAAGACAGAACTTCATACAATAAAGACAAAATATATAATCTTGGACAATAGAGTTGACCTCACAGTGCAGATGATAAGAAACTATAAACAGAACATCCAAGGATTATGAGATAACATAAAGAGACAAAATTTAAGAATTATTGGGATAGAGGAAGGCATAGAGTTTCAAACCAAAGGAATGAACAATCTATGCAATAAAATAATACCAGAAAAATTTCCAAACATAAAGAATAAATTGGAAACTCAAATACAAGAGGCTTACAGGACACCAAATGCACAGAATCACAGCAGATCTACACCAAGGCAAATTATAATAAAAATGCCTAGTAAAAGAAGAGAATTTTAAAATCCACAAGAGAAAGGAATTAGATTACATATAGGGAGAAGCAAACCAGGAACTCTGCAGACTTCTCAGGCCAGATACTTAAAGCTAGAAGAGTTTGGAACAACATATACCCAGCTCTGAAACACAATAGGTGCCAACCAAGAATCTTACATCCAGCAAACTAAGTTTTAGATTTGATTATGAAATAAAAACCTTTCAAGATAAATAAAAGTTAAAAGAATTTACAGTAAGAAAGCCTGCACAAGAGAACACACTTGGTTAAATATTTCATGAGGAGGAAATAAAAACAACAATAAAAATTTGCAAATGGAGGAACTATAGTAGAAGAAAGACCAATCCAAGGAGAAACCTAGTCAAGTTAAAAACCAAACACAAATCAAAATGATTGGGAATACAAACTATGTCTCAATAATAACCCCAAATGTGAATGCCCTAAACTCATCAGTGAAAAGACACTGAATGGTAAATTGGATTTTTTTAAAAAAGGCCCAAGAATATGCTGCCTCCAAGAGACTTATCACATAGGAAAAGACATTCACAGACTGAAGGTGAAAGAATGGGAAAAAATGTATTACTCACATAGATTGTGTAAACAAGCATTGGTTTCCATCCTCATATGAGATAAAGTGGACTTCAAACCAAAGTTAGTAAAATGAAATAAAGAAAGTCATTTTCTACTGCTTAAGGGAATCATATAACAAGAGACAACAATAAAAAAATCTATGCCCCAAACAATGGTGCATATATGTATATCAGACAACCCCTACTCAAATTCAAGAATCAAATAGACCACAACACAATAATCCTGGGTGACTTTAACACATTCCTTTCACCACTGGATAAATCTTCCAAACAAAAATTTAACAATGTTTTAAATGCCTTAACCACTCTTCCATAAATGCTATTGAGGGTATTTCCTGCCATGGCACTTTTACTTTTACAGGGAGCCAAGTAGCCACTGACCTTTTAAGAATCATAACAGATTGTTCTGTGTCCTGCCATATGGTCCAATTAACAGAGTGCTGCAACATGCAGTTTTCACATGTAATATGATATATATCTTGTAAAACATTATATCATAGTTGAACGAGTCCAGACAGTAACACATAAGAATTTAGGACACATGGTGTAAGATAAAATTCTTTGTAAAATGGTGCATTAAGACAAAGAATATATTTTGTATTGCCATAATGTGACTCACAATTCCAGATTGGAAAGGGCCCTTGAGTCAGACCTGTCTTCCATATAGAGTCCTGGATTGGCCCTAAGTCCATTCTTAGAAAGTGGAATAAAAGTTTCTGTTTATACCAGGACAGGATGGTGGCAGAGCCTGTGCCTTCTCTATGAATATGGGTTATATTATTCCTATAATAGAGTGTCCATCTCATATCTCTGGATTGATCATTCCATAGTCCCTCGTGAGACACCCAAGGTTTTCTGCAACAGAAAAACTTTGTGGATGTGATGTAACACATTTAGTCCATTTTAACATTTTATGTGGAAGGTGCCTGTTATTTTAGTGAGAGCACAGAGGTCTGTTTAATGAGTAATTAGCATTAATTTTCTGTCCAGCTGGAGAGACTCTGCCAGTGAGAAAAGTAAATTTGGCCCCTTGATCTGGTCCTTCTGAGATTTGATGAACCCGGATTTGAGGCTTGGTGTAATAACAATAAGGATTATTATGGAAAACAAAAGTGGAGGCCAAGAGGACAATCCTGAGTAATTAAACAAAAATTGTTGGGTGGTCGCTGTAGTTAACAAGAGACCAGGTTAAAAATTGGTAGAATTAAGACATACTGAAGGAGAATTATCAAAACATGTTACTGGGTGAGCAATAGAAGGTTGTGGAATATGCGCCAAGTAAGTCTCTGTGCTATTTGACAAACTTATACTTGTGCATATTACAAGAACCAACATGATAAACCTGTAAACAGGAGTATAAAATTGATCTGTCTTTTTAAATTGCTTCCAGGCTTGAGTCTCTGACATTGCTGTCTACAGGGATGAGGCTCTTTGTGTATTCACCAGCTCTTGTCATTGCTGCTGCTTCAAGTTCAGGGCAACTGTTCATGGAGTCAAAAATAAGATATAGAAAACAGAAGGAGAAAAAAGAGATTTGGGTGGGGGTTAGGTCAGTGAAAGTCCCCCAAAGTCAGAAGTCCCAAATAAGGTCCAGTGCTTGAGAAGGAGAGAGGAAGATGGGAAGTGAGTACAATAAGCTTAACTCATCCCTGAGTAATGTTAAGAAGAGATGAAAGGAGGTCTGGGAGATAAACATCAGGAGTTTTGACTGTGAGACTCCACAGCTTCCTTGGAATATCTGGGAGGTAACTAAGTCAGAGTTGGGTGGAGCCTGTGTGAATGGAACAATAAGAGGTGTTATTTGTGGCAAGTTTTAAATCGCTGAAGTGAACCCAAGAAGGGTGGCCTTCTAATTTGGCTGCAGTGGAAGTGGTTAGAATGACCTTAAATGGGCCATTCCACTTCCCTTGCAAGGGGGCAATGGGTTGAGGAGGAGAAAAGTAGACTAAGTCCCCAATGGAAATGGATGGAGGGGCTTCTGAGAATGGAGGCTGCAGCAGCTGTGTGTATGTGCATATTTCCATAGATCAGCCATAAGATGAACTATACGAGGTTTTAGGATATCAGGAGGAATGTTAGGTAATTGAGATTGAATGGCGGTGGGGAGGAGACGTTGCCCATACATAAGTTCAAAAAGGCTGATGCGGTGGGGAGGAGACGCTGCCCATACATAGGTTCAAAAAGGCTGATCATGAGAGGCTTCTTTGGCAGAGCTTGGATTTGGAGAAGTGCTAGGCAGAGGAGCTTAGTTCAATCTAAGTGAGTCTCTATGGATAATTTTTCTAGAATTGCCTTTAACATCCTATTTGTCCTCTCCACTTTTCCTGAAGACTGGGAATGATAGGGAATGTGGAGATTCCATTTTATATTTAAAATTTTGGCTAATTACTGGGTTATGGAGGAAGTAAATTCAGGGCCATTATCTAGTTGGAGGGAGGCAGGTAAGACAAAGCATGGAATTATTTCCTCGTAAAGTAGGGTTTCTACTGTGGAAGCCTTTTTTTTTGCTAGTTGGGAAGACTTCAAGCCATCCGGTATAGGTGTCTACTAAAAGCAGGAGATATTTAATTTTTCTTCTAGAGGGCATATGGGTGAAGTCTAGCTGCCAGTCCATGGCAGGAAGGGCTCCTTTAGCTTGGTATGTGGGAAATCATCATGGTCTCACATTAGAGTTGGTGCTAACCTTGAGAAAGGTTGTGCAAGTGTGCAAAATTTGCTGGAGGTACTGTAAATCTGAAGGGGATAGATCTATCAAATATTTTTAAGAATATCTGGAGAGAAAATGTGTCTGGGTGAAATAAATTATGGAGACAGGATATAAGGGCCTAGTTTCATCAGGAGGAAACTGTACTTTGGTAACTGTAGAATGTAAAACAATTTGGGGGCAGTGGCCAGACAATGCAATATTTTTAGCAAGACTGTCTGCCTCCTGGTTCCCAAGGAAACAATCCTTTTCAGTCTGGTGTCCTGTACAATGTAACACTACCATCTTTTGGGGAGAAGTGCAGCCTCAAGCAAATCTTTTGTGTAGCTATTATTGAGAATGAGAGTCCCTGCCTGAGTTAGAAAACCTCTTTTTCTCCATATTAAAATGTTAGAATGAATAATATTGTATGTATATTTGAAATCTGTGAAAATATTAACTGATTTGTCTCTGGCTAATGACAGGGCTCGAGTGAGGGCCTCTAGTTCTGCCTGCTGTGATGTTGTCCTGGGGGGTAAGGGAGATAATTCTAATATTTGTGTAAGGGTGAATGGAGAGTCTATGGTAGATTTTTCCTGGATTATAGCATAATCAGAAGGTAAGGAGAGTGTTTCTGAGAGCTCCCATCTATGAACCAATCAGGGGAGTCAGGTAATGGCTGATCTGTTATATGAGAGAATGGACTCATCAAGAAGTCCAGAATGTCAGGGAAAGAGTGAGAAATTACAGGGGTAGGGAGATTTTGGGGGACAGAAAGTTTATTTGTTGGGAGCAGATTGGGTGAGTTTAGTGAGGATTCTTTGGGAAGGTAGTTAAGGAATCTAGGGGCTGTGCATATAATAATTGGGCTCTGGTTGGGGGCAGGGAACAAAAAGAGCAGTAACTAAGAAGATCTGAGAGGGAATATGTGGTCAGAGCAGTAATAGGTTGATATAATGTGAACTTTCTTGCCTCGGGGATCAGTAGAGCTATAGTTGCCAAAATCCTAAGGCATTGGGGCCAACCTTGGTAAACTAAGTCTAATTGGTTAGAGAAGAATGTAATGGGATGAGGGTATCTCATGCTTTCTGGTAAAGAATTCCTAAAGCCTGTCCATGTTCTGAGTGAAGGGCCTGGAAAAAAGGCTTATTAGGGTTGGGCTAATAAAAAGTTGGAGATTTTAGAAGGGAGTCTTGAGGCTCAGAAATAGTAGAGGAAAAGAAACAGGGAAATTGAAAAAAAAATGAAGGATCTTCCTTGGAATCTTCATAGAAGGGCTTGCCTATAAGCAAAAATTTTGGTATCCAGATACAAAAATACTTAAAAAGGCCTAAGAGAGATAACCTGTCTCATTTGGTGGATGGCAGGGGAATGTCCTGTAAGGCTTGGAGTTTTGGGGGGGCATGGTATGGGAGATAAGTGTTAATAGAATACTTTTGTATTGTACCTGGGGAGTGCAAAGTTGGCCCTTCAATTGAGAATCCTGGTACCCCCAGGAGGCCAGGGAATTCAGCAGGATGCTACTATGACATGTGGAATGTTCTAGTGAAGGACTACAGAGCAGAAGGTCATCTACATATTGGATTAGGTGCCTAGGGGATAAATCTAAGGTGACCAAATCATGTTGAAGGGCCTGGCCAAAGTAGTGGGGGCTATCTCTAAAACCTTGGGGAAGAACGGTCCAAGTGAGCTCTTCTGAGTAGTGAGAATCTGGGTCTGTTCAAGTAAAGGTGAAAAATTGACATGAGTCTGGGTAGAGGGGGATAGTAAAAAAGGTGTCTTTTAGATATAGCACTGAAAAATGTGTAATGGAGGCTGTGATATCAGATAAAAGAGTGTAAGTTTTCTGTAATACTGGAAAAATGGCAAGAATTGCCTCACTGATTTTTCTGAAATTCTGGACAAGATGAAACTGGCCAATGGATTTCTTTACTCCAAGGATGGGGAATTGTGAGGTGAATGTATTAGTATGAAAAGTTTGGCCTGTAGCAAATGGGAGATAATGGGCTTTAAACCTCTAAGAGTTGAGGAGGTCAGGGGATACTGGGGAATGGTCAAATAATGAGTGTGGTCCCTTAACCAGATATGAATGGGGGAATGATGTCTTGCTATTTTGTTTGTAGAAGTATCTCAGACTATGGGGTTAATCCCAGCAAGCAAAAGGCCATTGAGAGGCTTAAAGTGCACAGGAACCTCATCTAGACTAGAATGGACTAAAAAGATGGTAGTGGACTTTAAAGGAGGAATAGTAATGTGAGCCTTTAATTTATGTAGAAAGTCTCAACCTAATTGGGCAACTGGACAGCTTGGCATCACCATAAAGGAATGGGATAGTGAAAGGGGTCCAAATGTGCAGAAAAGGGAGAGGGGTTTTTCAGAGAATAGGTATTGTTCTTTGAAACTCCTGTAATTGGGGTATTTGATTTAAAAATATATCCATGACATTTTGTCAGTAGGAAAAGAGCTGTCTCAGTGTTTACCACAAATGAGACTGCATGGCTGTCCACCATCCCTGTGACCCTGGGCTCCTTGGATTCACCAGCTGAGGTGGCTGTGGCAGCAGAGTCAGGCCCCCTCATTCCAGCAACTCCATGCACAGGAGCTGAGGACTGAATGGGCATTCCCAGGGCAGGGGCATCCTTCCCTGGGGACACTCTACCTTCCAGTGTCCCCATTGTCCACAGTTGAGACAGTGTTGGGTTGGGCTTGGATTAGGGCAGGCTTTTGCTCAGTGTCTGTCCTGACAACATCAGTAGCAAGGCTTCAGGGTTTGCTTTGTGGGCTTAATGGAACTGTAGGCCACGAGAGTGTTAAGAAGTTGGGTTGGGGAGGACCCAGAGGGAATTTAGGCTCTGAATTGCAGTGGCCAGGAGCTAATATTTAACTTTGAGATGCCTCTCTCTTTCCCTTTTGTTTTCTTCCTCTCAATTGTTAAAAACCTTCAAGGCTATGTCTAAAAGTAACTGTTGAAGAAGAGACTACCACCAGGGCTATTTACATCTAACTTTGTATATTTGGTGATTGCCTCAGTAAGTTGGGCTAAAAACGGCAGGATTTTCATCTGATCCCTGGGTAATTTCCTTCAATTTGTCCCAATTTACTTGGGTGTGAGAATTTTTAGACATTCCCTCAAGAAGGCACATTAATATGTGTTGTAATCTACAGACCACAGGTTCTTGCAGTTGATAATTCCTGTCTGGTTCAGTTAAAGGAATAGCTGCATCTGTAGCTGGGTGTATTTCTGGATTCTGACACTGTAGGAAATCAGCATGATCTCCAGCTTGCCAGATGTGGGCAAACTTGTCACTATTGAGAGTGGAATTTAGTATATAATATATGTCCACCCAAGTAAGATGATATGCCTGGGTCAGACAGGTGAATTCCTTTCTGTATTTTGCAGGGTTTTCAGAAAACAAGCCTAACTTATCTTCTCTTTGGTACATATCCACCATGGAAAAGGGGATATGAACTCAAACACTAGTGAGTATCTGGGTCTGTCCAAGTAGAGGACACCCCCTGCCACATCCTGAAGTGGAAACATGCTTTGCTGGGAGTGTTCTTGACCAAGTGCTTGGAGGGGATGGCCTGGGGAAGGAAGTAGGTGGAGTTTGTGGATGGGAGTCTACCAGGGGTGCTATAGGACTTTGAGGAGGAGGGTCTGGTGGGAAAACAATGGGACTTAGGGGAGGGGAGACAAGGGAAGGAAGCCACATCTGGGTAACCTGTGGGGCCCTAGGTTCTGCATGGAGGAGAGGAAGCTGTATCTGGGGAGCCTGTGGAGCCTTGAGATCTGTATGGGGGAAGACCATCTGCTACCTCTAGGCCATGAATGAAGAAGGGGATTGCAAAGTTGTAGCTAATAATTGCAAAACAGTACAGGGATGGAGAAAGGAGGAGTTTGGGTAGAGAAGAAAGAAAGCTTTAAAGTATAAAAGTTCAAGATACTTGTCATTTCGGGTCAAATATTTTTCGAAATCATGCAGAATCTCTTTATCAAGAGTTCCATATTTTGGCAATGTATGTTGTCTTTCTAATTTGTATTTTGACCAGATTTTGGTACTGAACTTAATAAGATATTTTAATTTGAGTTCAGTATGAGAATAGAGAGTTTTAAAATTGGCAGAGAGACAATGCAAAGGGGTGTGCCTGGAGAGGCTTTGATGGTGGGAAGGTGACAGCAGAGGAAAAAGCATCCCCTACACTCTTTATGTCACCAAAATGCCAGCCCTGGGTTGGACTTTCCAATAAGGGTTTGGTGAAAGGTATTTCCCTCAATCCCAGTGGCAAGGGGTGGAACCCTCAGATAGCCTGGAGGCAGAGTTTTGGCCTAATGGTGAGATCTCTGTCCAGAAGAGATGTAGGAGCACTCCCCAATACCTTCTATCCCTCCTTCTCATCTTTCCCCATTCTATGCTAATAGACTGTGCTCTTGACAGAGAATACCCCTATGTTTGTGACCTCTGGACCTGATTGGTCCAGTAGTGTATTTAAGCTTCTGTATTTTCTGGAATAAATGGTATTTTCTGCTTCTGGCTCCAGTGTTCATGCTTCTCACTCTGGGTGTTTCTGTGTCTCACTGGGGCAGAGCAGATTTTTACCTACACCTCGGGGTCTGGGTGAGTGACTCTGTGGATCTCCACCACCTAGAGAGACACCATATCATCTTCCCTGGAGAACCCTTCTTTCTTTGTCTCTCTGGACTCCAACTTGTTGAGAAGATCCATGTGGTGCTCCCCCTTTAAAGCAATAAATGGCATCCCAGATCGGATGGGCTTCTTGACTCCTCAGTTTGTAAAAATTTGTGGTGATTCCCCTGTTCGTCTTGCTGGTGAAAGTAACACCATCTTTTTTCATCATTATCTTCTGTGTTTGTCTTTGTGTGATAAAGTTATGTCAGAAAATATCTACTTCCTGGTTCCTCTGGCAGTCACAAAGGGTCTGATCAGCCCAGTAACTCTAACCCTAGTTTTAAACATTTTCGTGTTCTTATCTCTCCTAGCGTCCCTCTTACTTTTGGGAGGCTTTCCCTTTTATTTCGCTGTCCACCTATGTGGGCTGGTCTTGCCTTCTCCCCAGCCTTCCTCTCCCCACTTCTCAGAGGCCCCCGGCTACCACCTGGTGGGCCTTCTGCCTCTCAGATTAGCACTGCCCTGCAGCACCTTGCTTGACAAACTTGCCTTTTCCCAAAGTGCAGGCCCCACACTGGGAATGCACAGCCCCTTCCCTACAAGCTTCCAGTCCCTGCTGGCACCAACCCAATCACAGGCTCTGGCCCTGCACCCCAGCTCCACAAGCCACCCTTGGCAGCTCTAGCTATTTAAACTCTATCTCTCAGCAGAGAACTGGTTGTTGCTATGAGCCTTTCCAGGGAGAACTGTACAAAAGCACTGCCATAAAAGTCTTCCCCGCAAAAACTTTTTTTTTTCTGCTAGTGGAGAAAAAGGAAAATTGCCAAATGCCCATGATGGCACCTCCTCTGGCTAAGGCCACACCCCCTGCCTTTGGTGGGCTTCCTAACACAGGTGGCCCAGAATCACTGCCTGCCCCACCTGCAGCTCTCCCTGCAAACGTAAAGAGTGCAACCAGTCAGACTTTCACAAAAAACTCTTGCTTTCACTTTGGATTTGCCTCATACTCTTCTTTTTCTTTTCATAATTGCCAGACTTCTCCCACCCCTGGCTCCTTCTGGCCCCTCTTCCCATCCCTCTTCTCTGCACCACCACCTTGTCTTCCCTCCAGAAGGGAAGTGCTTTGGCGGTCCCAAAAGGCAAGAAGGCAGGGTCTGAGGAGAATCACCCCCAGGCCCACAGCCAGCCCCTGCCAAACGTGTTTCCACTGTGGCCTGCTGCAACTGGCTCTAGGATAGCTGGGAAAGCCTTCCAGTAAAGATGGCTCAGAGGCACCTAACTATTCTCTCTCTTCCCTGCCTCCTACTCTCCTGGGGGGAAGGGATGTTACAGGCAAGAGAGACAGACACAGGTCCAAACCCCGCCCAATGTTACAGCCCCCTGGCTGCAGCACTGCTCAGTCAGGGGCGAGCTTCTCCCAAGGGGTGACCACTTGCCCACCCATGGCCACTCTTTCCTCCCTGCCTTGTAACCCCAGCAACAAGGCTGACATGCCAGGGGAAGGACAAACTGTCCCCAGTGCCAGAGAGGATCACACACTCGGGCTCAGAGGGTCAAAGCCCAATTCCACTTTTAAACTAGCAAATATATCCCAGTCAGACATAAGAATTTCAATAAGTAAATTTCTGCCACTAAAGACGTTTCTGATCATTATGGTGGAATCATTATTAATTCATATACTTCATTCAGTTTTATGCTGGGGAATATATAAAAATTATTTTTTACTGTTCATCACCTAATATTTATGCAAGAAAGCAAAATATTTCAACATGTAATAGTTAACACATCAAGTATTCCTTTCAGCTTTTACACAGACACACACACACACAGAAGTATACCTAATTTTTTTGAAAAATATCAATATGCAGGCATATATACAAAATTTCTATGGTTATTTGGGAAACAAATTACATATCTTCCAGTCAATAGTAAATAAAAATATAAATAATTGCACATTAGCATGTTTATGTATGTAACTGTCATTGGAATGATAAATAAATTCTCTCACTTAAATTTGCTGTCTGTTTAGCCTGAAAACCTTACTGGCTCAAAATTAGATTGCTGATTAATTTAACCCCTCTCCTAGAGCTACTTTGAGCTGCATTGCCAAACTAAATCACTTCCTAAAAACTAAATATAAATCTAACAAGAATGGATAATACTTATAAGAATGTAGGCCTTAGAGATTTTTTTTGAGTCAAAACAGCAGCTTTTAAAACAAAAGCAAAATGGAAACACAAGTAAATGGGACTGGCTTACTGCTGTTAATATTTTTTAAAGTTTCTACTTTTAGATTATATATCTGATTCATATCAAAATACCTCTAATAAGCACTGTTTTATTAAAAAAATTCTGACCTCAGTATTTTTGTATTCTACATGGGCAAATTTATATACTGTAATTCCCACTATAATTTCCTATAGCCACACATTCTTTGTACCATTCTTTATTGTTTAATTTGACTGGGTTTGCACCTTGATAGTAAAACTCTATTTGGTCTTGAGTGTTTCTCATGTTATAACATTTGAAGTGATCCATGTAAATAATTTTCATGTTTTTTCCTCAATATTTAAAAATTATATTAGTTGTTATAGCTCTCTTTCACCACTAATGATTTTGGCTCTCACCATGACTCTAAACACCTCACCCTACTAGGTGGAGCAATGGCCTATTCTTGAGCCCAAGCTTTCAACATTAAAGAATCTTGTTCACAAGCAACTAGCTTTAGGTCATATTGAACCTTCAACTAGCCCTCATAATTCTCCCATTTTTGTCATTCAAAAAATAATCAAGCAAATGGAAATTATTACACGACACATCAACAAGATGTGTTATTAGACACATTATTAGACACATCAACAAGAAAATGGAAAAAATGGACATATGTCAAGGTGGCCTTTTTTCCCCTCAGCCATCTCAATAGATCACTATATTGCTATCATTGACATCAGAGATTGCTTTATTTCTATCCTTCTTCATGAAGCAGACAGGCCTTAATTTGCCTTTTCTGTCTGGGAACCTAATCATGTCAACCCTTGTGAGCAATAGCAATTGAAAGTCTTGCCACAAGGAATGAAAAAGAGCCCTACCATCTGCCAAAAGTTTGTGGCTAAAGCCATCACGCCCTTAAGGAGCAATGGCTATGCTGCTCATTATATGCTACTTTCCTTACAAGTGAAAAAGCACTCCATGTGATTAAGGCTCTAAAGCATGCTATTCATGGGTGTCGTAGGGTCAATAAAAACAGACAATGGCCCAGCCTATGTCTCCCTCAGATTGAAGAAATTTTTAACTTCTTGGGGAATTTCCCATACCAAAGGGATTCCCTATAGCCCTCAGGAAGAAGCAATCATTGAGAGAACCAATCACACTCTAAAGCAAATGCTTCAGAAATTTGATTATACTGAGCAAGACCCTTCTTTGAGATTGTTGGGTGCTTTATTTACTCCTAACTACCTCACTTTTGATAATGAAGGCCTCAATGCAGCAATCTGACACTGGGGTATATTTGTCTTCCCTATTCCTCTTCCCTCAGTGTGATGGAAAGACCCCTTGACCCTCAATGGAAAGGCTCAGACCCTCTGCTCACACAAGGGCGAGGCTATGCTTGTGTCTTCCCCTCACAGAGTCTAAGACCCTTTGGATCCCAGCCAGGAATATTTGTCCAAGCCTTTCTTGAGAAGACAACCTGCCCCACCTGAAGTAAAAAGCCCCTTCCAGGAGTACCAAAACCAAAACTAATGTTTTCTTTGACCCTTCTATTATTCAAAAGGTATGAAGTGAATCATCAATCATTGTATCTGTCCAGTTGGTTTATCATTGGGCTCAGGGTTCTAAGCCTTCTTCTGGTTCTTCTCTTTGTCAAACTAAACAAGCTCTGTTAGTTCATATCATTAAAGAATCACAGGAATACAAGAAAATCCTGCCACATGGATCACAGCCCTCAAGAACATATAAGAAGCTTGCCCACTTCATCTTCACTGAAAACACAAGGCTTCACAGCTTCAGCCAATCTTAATCCCTAACCCCTTCCCTTTCAACTCATTTTCACCCCATCACTCTTTCTATTGGGAGAGAGCTCATTTTGGGGCATGTGAATTCAGGCTGGCTAGAAAATGACAGGTAAGATGCTCAGAGGAGCACAACCTAAGACAGGTGCAGACTTGTTTGACCACCCCCTCTCTTGTGCACAAGCTGATAATCAATGACAGGTAATATTCTCAGAGGTAATCTGGAAGCCAGATTAGTTTTGTTAGTGCCACCTCATCATATACAGCATGTAGGAGTCTGGAAAATTCAGCAGAATGATTCTCTCCCATGAGGAGATTATCACAGATCCCTCCAACATGCTTGTTTTGGGACCATACAGGCCCTACTGACATTTCAAATAAAACTAAAAAGGGGGATATGTAGGAGCACTCTTTAATACCTTCAGCCCTTCCCTTCCATCTTTCCTCATTCTATGCTAATAAATTGTGCTATTGACAGAGAATACCCCTTTGTGACCTTTGTACTTGATTGGTCCAAGAGTGTATTTAAGTTTCTGTATTTTCTGGAATAAATGATGTTTTCTGCCTCTGGCTCTGGTGTTTATGCTTCTCACTCTGGGTGTTTCTGCATCTCCCTGGGGCAGAGCAGATTTTTACCCGGACCCCTGAGTCTGGTTGAGTGACTCTGCAGATCACCACCATCCAGAGAGACCCCATATTATCTTCCCTGGAAAACCCTTCTTTCTCTGTCTCTCTGGACCCCAACTTGTCAAGAAGTCCCACATGGTGCCCTCCTCCTCTTTAAAGTGATACAGATAGAGATTTTAGAGTCCAGATTACAGATAGGGCCTTACCTCTCTGAAATGATGAGAAGGCCAGTGGTTGATGCAGAAGCAAAAGGGCAAGTAGGTTCCTGAATTGTAAAGTTTGCTGAATGCACTAGGGAAGGGAAGGTAGGAAATCAGAAAAAAGTGGGCTTTCCTTAACACAAACAATGGGCTTGATATAAGTCCCTTTATTATCCCTGTAGCATAAAGTCATAAGAGTATAACATGCAGTCAATATTTGGTACCACTGGGGCCTGTTGGCACCAGGTCTCAGACTCAAAATTTTGTGCAGCACTGGGCAGTGGCCCCAGCTAGATGCCTTCAGTCACTTTTGAATCTTCCTCCTGACACATGCACCAAACTTCTCCCACACAGCAGTTAAAATTTGGTACCTCTAAGGTCTGTCAGTGTGAGGTTTTAGATCTAAGGGCTTCATGCAGCACCAGAAAGTGGCCCTGGCCAGCTTCATTCAATTGTCTTAGGCCCACTGCCTCTCTTTTGCACTGATGCTCTCCCACATAAGGTGGACAGCAAAGGGCATGGGAACCACAGTCAGTTTGGAGATGCAGCCTTAGCTTCCAAGAGTGGTGGCTGGGTGTCTTCCTGTTTTCAGAGAGCCTTAGGGCTGCCAGACACTCAATGATCATTGCCCAGGTCCCATCAACTCTTTAACTGATTGCAGGGAAAGGAGGAAGGGTTCAGAAAATGGGGAAGCATTTACCTTACTCTTGCTTCCTTGGCAATGCACCTAAATTGTTAATGCAAAAGACCAAGACAGCAGCAAACTTTACAAATCAGCTTGGCACTTTTTTCAGGAGCAAAGGTTCACATAGGAGCAGGGGATGAGAAGAAAAGGTGATGCAGTGACAGAACCCAGGTTTCTGCTGGAAAGTGGGCCCCTGAATAAAAAATGGGACTGGGTTTATATAGACCATCAGTTTTTTGCAAGCACTTAGGAATTTGGGGATTTGTTTATCTATCACTGAGATAATCAATTTTTCACATCAGTATGGTGCCCCTTCCTTCCTGGATTAGCCTCAGGAAGATATCTGTTGGGGGAGGTGGGACCCACCAGTGTAATTAACATCAGGAAGACATTGTTGAGGGAAGTAAAAGTAATGGTTGGCTATTTTTATTTTTCTCATACTACACTATTTTTGGGTTCCACACCTAGTAAAGACCAAAGACCACAATTAACTATGCTAATTAGTAACAAGTCTTTTATTGGATTTTTAGACCTGGGATAAGCTATTACAATTGTGGAAAAACAATTTTGGCCTTCCAGTTGGGCTTTACAGAAGGTTCATTTTAATGTAGTTGGAGTGTCTGCTACTGAAGTTAAATCTATCTAAGTACTCAGATTTATAAATGTCAGGGACCAAATGGACAATAAACCACATTGAAAAACTATGTGCTTGACATCCCTGTCAAAATATGAGGAAGAGACTTATTACAACAGTGTGGTGCCCATATTTTTATTATAGCTTTTTTGTAGGGGCCACTGTGAAAATCATTATCCCTCCTACCCTGAACCAATGGTTAAAAATTAAATCTCTTTTGACGAAGCAGTGGCCTCTCACTAAAGAAAAGTTACAGGCAGCCAAAGAAAATATGCAAGAACAATTTTCCCAAGGACATTTAGAACCCGTAATTTCTCCTTGGAATTCTCCTATATTTGTTATTAAAGAGAGATATGGTAAGTGGAGTCTTTTAATAGATCTAAAAAAAGTGAATGATGTTCTGCAGCCCATGGGAGTTTTACAGCCAAGACTTCCCAATCCTGCCGTGATATCAAGAGATTAGGGAATAATAATGAAAAATTTAAAGGATTGTTTTTATACTATTTCTTTACACCCTTCAGACGAAAAAAAAAAAATATCTGTCTTATTCCTAAAATCAACAATTGGAATCCAAGGGAAAAATATCAATGGACAATATTCCCCAAATGAATGATGAATTCTCCCACCATGTGTCAATACTATGTGGATGAAGCTTTAGAACCTTCATTCACTAAATACACTCAAAATTCATTATACTACATTTCATGAATAATATTTTGAAATTAGAAAATCAAATGGAACTTCTAGCAGCTCTGTTAAATTCCCTGTCTGAATATTGGTTTCGTTATTGCAAAAGAAAAAATTCAAACCCAAACTACCACAAACTATTTAGAATATTTCTTGCAAAGAGCAGTGACTCCCCAATTGGCATCTCTTCAAACTGACAACTTAAAAACTTTAAATAATTTTCAAAAAATTATTAGGTGATATTAATTGGATAAGGCCCACAATAAGAATTCCAGCTAGGGAGCTGCATAATTTATTTTTATTCTGCAAGGAAAGAATCCTTTAAACAGTCCTAGATTTTTAACTGATTTGGCCAATAAAGAACTATTATTGATGCAACAAAAGATATATTATATTCTCTCTTGCTCAAATAAATCCAAATTTACCCCTTAATATACTTATATTAAATACTCGTGATTATCCTACTGGAATAATTATTCAAGAGTCTTTACTAGTGAAATGGGTATACACTAAACACAGATTTCAAAACAGCATAATTCCTTATTTAGGTATTATAGCTCAATTGATCTTTCTTAGAAGAGAACTTTGTAGGTTTCTAACTGGCTTTGATCCCTATGTAATATATTTACCTTTGACAAGCATGGAATTTGAAAATGCTATTCAGTTACATCTAACCTTACAGATTGCCTCTGCTGACTTTTCTGGTAAAATTGCTTATCATTTACTTCCTGGAAAGCTATAGAATTTCTTAAACAGACTGCATTGGTTATTAGTATTGTCATACATAGTGACCCTATTCCTAATGCTTTGACTGTGTTTTTGGATGCTACTAAACATAACAAGACTGCTTATTGGACTCAAAAAACTTTTAAAATTAACTATAATTCAGCTGAAAGAAATCAACTTTTTGCAGTTATAAAGGATCTTGAGGGATTTCCTGGGCCCCTCAATCCTGTTTCAGATTCTACATATGTGGTTTTAGTGGTAAAAGAGCTAACAAATGGCAGTAATTTCTACCTCCCACTTAATCATTGCATCTTTGTTCATATAATTAAAACAATTACTGAGAATTCTTTCAGCTCCTTTGTATATAACTCATACCAGAGCTCATTCAAATTTATGAAGACCCTTAAAATTTTATATGCTTAAGCTGATGCCTTAGCGGCCTTTTCTTCCTCTGAAGAACAACACAAAATATTGCATAATAATTCTAGCTCCTTACATCAAATTTTGAAAATCCCATGGTGAAAAGCAAAGCAAATTATTCTGCAATGCCCTACTTGTCAGCTATTACACTTAAGGCCAACTATTCAAGCAAGTAGAACTCAAAGACTTCAACCTAAGGACTTACGGCAAATGGATGTTACTAATTTTTCCATATTTTGCTGACTGAGTGATAGTTATGTCTGTACAGACACTAATTCTACTTTTATGTGGGCATCCTTAAAAACTGAAGAAAATATCTCTCATATTAGACACCATTTATTTAGAATGTTTGCTGTCATGGAATGCCATCTAAAATTAAAAGGTAATGGGCCACTTTATTCTAGTAAGATGTTTAAAAAATTCTGTGTTTCTTGTATATTTCAACATATTACAGGGATATCATGTACCCTCAAAGGCAAGCTATTATTGACATTCTCATGCTGCTTTGAAAACACAATTACTTAAAATAAAACAGGGGGAATACACCCAGGAATACCTGGGCATGCCAAAGGCCAAAGTTGCAGTCTCTACCTTTGGTTCTCACATAATCTTGCATCTCACTCTTTTTACAATTATGTTTTTGAATTTACCTATGAGAGAAATTTTGATGCAAGCTGAACACCACTTTCAACAAGATTCTTTGACTGCTCCTTTACAAGGAAATATTTGGTACCATGAGGCTATAACAACTAGAAGGCTTCTAGTGGTTTTTAAAGGTAGAGAATATGCTTTTGTGCTTACAGAAAGAAATGGAGCCACCTCTGGGTCCCACTCCAACTGCTCTTACAGCAAAGGTCTAAAGATAAATGCAGTGGTGATTCAGACAGGAGTACAGAAACATTCTAGTGACACAGAAATGCCTACCATGTGTAGGAGACTGGGCCACACAGGTGTGGTGCAAAGGAGAGCTGTCAGGCTGAGCATGCAGGAACACCCTGCTCTATCTGGTCTTGGAACACCAAGACTTGGCCCCAGCCCCTTGCCAACTGATGTGCCCAGAGACTTCTCTCCCCCTAGCCCCAGCTCTTTGCCAACTGATATGTCCAGCAGGACTTCTCTTCATCTGACCTTGGCTCCTGCTGGTAGGCCCAGCTTCTTGCCAGTTTCCCATAGCCCCAGACTGATACCAGCCCCACACAGATACCAGCCCTGGCTTGTCAGCCAGCCCTGGCTTCTGGCCAACTAAGATGACCTTCTAGGTGATTGGTTATAAATCAATTAGGTAATCCTCTGGTTGAACACTTTTTTATGTATATAAGCTCCTGCATTACAATAAATCTTTGAGTTGTGTCACAAACACTGCCTCCTGGTGCCTGATTCCTGTATTGGTTGGCACCGTCACACTCACCTCATATCAGACCACCCTGTTCCAGAGAGAATTAACAACAACCATGGCTATGTCAGCTCTATCCTTGAAACCTCATAAGCAAGGACAAAAAACAAATAAGTTCCCCCTGCCTTCTTGAAAACAAATTAAATGCTTAACAGTGCAGGCTGTTCAGGTAGCACAGGCTAAAGGAAAGGAGCCTACCTCTTCTGAAGCTTTCTTTTTTGGAAATGCTTACCCTCTTGACATTGGCTATTCCAGTAAGTACAGTTAATCATTATTACTAGGTTTATAGTCCTCATCCCCATCTACTGAGGGCAATTACCTGGAGTGATTCACCATTGGGAGTGCTTTCTAATGACTCTGAGATTATGCACTCCCCTTGAGGTATGGGAGTCCCTGCCTTTCTTTCTGAGGAAGGGCATTTCTTTTCTTTTACCTTTGGATATTTAGGCCCTCCTATACACTTGGGAGCTGTGAAGGATAAAAATTTCTGCCTACTGATGGGTTGGCAAATCTGGACTATTTTAGTGAATAATATATTTTCTTCTTTTGCTCTTCTGCTGCGATTAGCAACTTGGTCAATCTCCTTTTCTCAGTTTTCCTATGGGAATCAGACAGGTTGGGAGGGGTGGCCTATTTGTCAAATTTTCTCTTATAGCCATCCGACTGTACTCAAATTTGAATGGACTAAGTGCATCTCCATGCATGCTAAGTCTTTTAACACTAGCCAAATGGAAAGGAATGATTGGAGATTACATAGATATTTTCTTACAAATTGTCCTGAGCTGTATAACTGTTCATTGTTTTTGCTCACTAATACTCTATCCTCATGGACTCCAGAGGCCCCTGGGCCTGTGCAATGCAGAATAGGAGACCCTCACCTTGTGGCTTGGTTTAATTATGGATTGGTTCCACCTCAATCTCACTTTAAAAGACTTGATGTGACTTCTCAGCCTCATACTTGAAAACTTGCTGCTGCTCTAAAAACAGTCTCAGTTTGGCAGGATAATTTCTTTGGAATTTTGGAATCTGTGGTCTCTTATAATTTTGATAAACTGTATCAAGAAAACATTACCTCATGTGTAAAGATGCTCTATATCATACCTATTGAGACTTTAATGTTTAACTACATAGAGAAAATTGTGTCTTGCAAATTGCAAATTATACATTTGTATTAACTCATCTATGAAAATTACTAATTCTAAACAAATATTAGTGTTAAGATCTTACTGTGGTTTCCTGCTGATCTTGAACATTCGTGTGAAGTGGTCTCATTTGATGGGTTTGCTTCCTCAGTTCTTAAGAGATTGTTAAGACAGAGCAAACACTTTATTGAATGGTTAATCTTGGCAATTATAGGCTTAATTGCCATTGCCACCACTGCTGAAATAGTAGGAGTGGCTCTTCATAATTTTGTTCAAACAAAGCAATTTGTAGAGAATTGACATAAAGAGCCACCAACTATGGAATCATCAAACCTCAGTTGATAAAGAATTAGCAGAAAAGGTAGAGGAACTTTAAGCCACTGTTACTTGGCTTGAAGATCAGGTTATTTCTAGATAGCATAAATTATCATTAAAATGTGATTATAACTGTACTCAATTTTGTGTTACTCCCTTACAATATAATGAGACTATGTAAAATTGCAAAAAGGTAAAGCATCACTTATCTGGAATACACTCCAATTCAACCTTAACTTAACTCAATAACAATAACTCATGTTGCTTTTCATAATATGATGCTTGTCTAATAAGATTAGTAATACTACTCAGTAACATAAGGTTATAGCTACTTTTAATCTATGTTTTATAATAAAACAGGGGGAACTGTGGCTGAACAGCCAATAATAACCTAGGTCATCTTGTGATCCTAAGAGGCTAGGTGACCTTAGAGATTAAGAAATGCCTGAGTCAAGAGAAGAAGTAAGCTCCCCCAGATGAGATACTCATGCCATGGGTCACCGGAGTGAACCAGGAACTGCAGCTAGCAGACTGTCCTCTCTTTTAAGTTTTTTAGACTCTTTGTTCTGATTTGGGAACTGGTAGTTAGGGAGATAAGGGGAAATATGTGGTTTATACTTCTGTCTGTTTCTATAATTTGTGCTCTGTAGAATTTATACTGACGCTGGTTGTTTTTGAGTGCTCTGAAGTAACATGCTTAAAATAATTGAGACACAATCTCAGTGAGTTGCTTAAGATATAAAATATCTATGACTCTAGGAATAAGTGGCTTCTATGCATTGAGACCAGCCTCGTCATGTCTCTCTTTATTTTTATTTTTTTTCTAATCTGTGTCATCTTTTGATTCCTACCCCATGAGGTGTCTCCCCATTGCACCAATTTAGAGTACCACCAATAGTTTATATGTATGTTTACCAATACTGTCATTAGCAGTTATTTTATTTGTATTCATGATAATTACCATTCTTTATATAGAGTGATATAAAATCTGAGTGTAGTTTTTATTTGTATTTTCATAACTGCTAATAATCTCAAATATTTTATATATTTTAGCCATTTAATTATAACTTTACAGAAATATTTACTAATAAATATGTTTTTACAGAAATTAAGTATTATGAGTTTTTATATATTTTTAAATTAATTTCACATTCTGTATTCTTCTTTTTTATGCTCATAGTTGTCTGACTTTCCTTGATGAGACTTTTGAATTTGGTGTAATCCCATTTTTTATTCCTATTTTTATTTATTGATATTTAGAAATATTTTAAAAAGTCATTTTCCACACCTTTCTATTGGGATTGGATACTATATGTCTTAGTCTTTCATAAAATACAGTGTTTCAGGCATTAATTCTGGGATTACTAAACAAATTATATATAAATAACCTAAACCATTTTGAATTGTTTTATGCAAGTTGAAAAAGTAGTTTTCTTATTTTGCCTGTGAATATCCAGTTTTTTCAGGATTATTTGTTATAAGAACTATAATTCTCCAACATGCATTTTGGTATCAGTATTAAAACATAAACAGATGACATCATTGTGGATTTTTCTTAGTGTCTTCTACCATTTTCCACTATTTTTATACATTTTTTGATAATAATATATTTTTTTGCAAGATCTATAAGTATAGTTTGAGTTCAGGTACTCAGAGGCTTCCAGCATCACTTTTATTCCTTAGTACTTAGTACTGTGGATGTTTGCAATGTTACGTTTCTACATAATAATTTTAAGAAAAAAAATTAATTATGTAAAAAACATAATTGATTTGTTATAGAGAATGGCCTTACATTAGTAGATCAGTTTTAATAATGTGCTCATGTCAATAATTCTGCCTATCCAAGAACCTTTTATCTTCTAAGACCATTGTAATAGGTTTCTTCAGTGTGTTATAATTTTTATTGAACAGTTTATCCATATCTTTGATTAAATTTGTTCCAGTATTTTATTTTTGCACCTATTGTGAATTAAATTGTTTTCCTGGTTGCCTTAATTGCAGATTCATTATTATAATATATGGAAGCTGTTTACTTCTGTATGTAAATCTTATATCCTACAACACAGCTGAATGTATTAACTATATAAGGCTTTAGTTGATGATGATGAGTTTGGGGATCATAAGATCATATTATCAGCAGTTTAATACTTGTACAACACACATATACACACATTTTTAATTGTCTTATTTTGCCTGATTCCTCTGGCTAGGGTTTCAAAAAGTATGCGTTATTTAAATAATGAGTGTGCACATCTTTATCTTGTTTCTGATTTTAAAGAAAATGCTTTGCTCTGTTACAAATGATGTTATTTTGGGGTTTGTAATATATAGTCTTAACAGTTAGGTCAATTCTAGAATATTGACATTTAACATATACACCAAATAGAAGAAGACACTTAGTAAAGAGAAAGCAGTTTACTAAATTGACACTCTGTAATTACTCTGTAATAAAGTAGAAAAGATAAACTAGAGGAAGGGCAGAAATACAAGAAATATAAAAACTCAAGGAAACAAGATGCCTCCATCTTACATCTCATTTACTGACCCACAGACACTGGTATAAACATAAGAGCTACATAAAAGTTATAAAATTGTTAGTAAAATGACCTAGAGTAAAAAATAAGAGCTTAGGTAATAGCACAGAAAATATAGAGTATGTTAGAAAATTTTAATAGAGAAGTGTTGAAATAAACTCAGAACTCCAAAAAATTAAAGATGCAATAAGTAAATTTTTTAAAAAAGAACTGACTGAATTATGCATAAAGCAATTTTACACTTTGAATAAAGAATTTATAAACATAAACACTGAGTAGCAGTAATAAAAATATCATACTTGGAATACACAAAAAATCTGATACAACATTAAAAGATTGAAAGTAGTATATTTGGACTTGAAAAGGATACAGGCCATGCTTATAAAGCAGCTTTTTAGTGAAATAATGAAGAAAAAATTTTCAAACCTTAGAAATGCAAAGCATATTCACATACAGGAGGCATATAAACTGCAAATGTGTAAGATTGTTGCATCCAACCTGCACCTCTCCCCAAGAAGTGCAGCCCAGACAACTTTGCAGAAGCAGCAAAGTTTATTGAGGAAATAAGCACACAGGCCAATCAGTTGGGGTCAGCTCTCCTTTCCTTCAGAGAGTGACCCCAAAGTGAGGATTTCAGAGGTTATTATAGGGTGGGCTAGCTACATGACTCAGGAAAACATGATTTGGCAAGTATTCAACCTATAGTTATTTACAGTTCAACCGTGACAGCACCTCCTATGTCCCCTTTCAGTTTTTGGAACTTTAGGTAACTGGCCAGCGGGTCTGGCAGCCTATGGTTTTGCTGCCCCCATCCGTGAGGAGCAAGCATAGCAAAGCATTAATCACAGAAGCACAAAGAGCAGGTTAGCTGATACATGCAAACCTGAGCCAGAGTGACTCCATTTTGAGTTTGGGTTTTACAAGACCAAAAAAGAATCTATTAAAATATATCATTTAAAAAATTCCAAGCACATAGAAAAATTACACACTATATAAAGAAACAAGAGAAAAACAAATCTTTTCAGAAGCAAACCAATAAATCTTATTTCTGTCTTCACAGAAGTGACTATAAAATCCATTTGCATTTGGAATGAGATATTCCATACCCAAAAAGAAAATAATCATCACCTAAGATAGCTATAAGTAGCAAAGCTATTGTTCTAATCTGAAGAAAAAATGAAAAAAAGATTCTAAAATAAAGAGAATTTAAATAACCTATGACCACTAAGCTAATAATATGTAAACATTTAAGAAAATATGACACCAAAAAGGAACTTACAAAGAAACTTTAAAACTCCTGAATAAAAGATTATGGATGAACAAACATGGACATAAAATTATGGTCAAATTAAGTATATAAATTAAATCAAATGAACAAAAAATATCAATATTTTTTTCTAATAACTCTAAATGTAAATGTTCTCAGATACCCAAATATATTGCCCTAATATGAGTGTTAATTCTGGGTACAGAATCTCTTCCTGTATAGTGCAGTTTCAGCACTTCTGCTGGTGATCTCAATCTACAATATTCTGAAAAAACAAACTTGCATATGTGGATCACATCATCTGTGCACAGAGTCTTAAACAGTGGTTTCACAAAATACGTCAGAACATTAAAACTTCCACTGTAATAGAAGTCCACTTATGGATTCAAATACAAATATTGCTGTTTGACTTTAAGTGACTGATTTTACAATTGGCTTTTGAAAATATCTTCTTCTACATATTCCACTCTTAATAGGAAAAAAAATGAAGACAGAATTGTGTTCTCATTTTGGGATGAGCTAGCATTTGTTTTACTTCCATGAAATAATATGATGATTTGGCTGCCCACTGCAATAAAGAAACTTCAAATGTGGGAATTAGAGCAATATTTCTCTCAAGGACACCTAATGAACACTAATTGATTATTTCTATTGATTTGAGTTTTTGGATCCTAGAACTATATTCCTCTTTTAAAAGGCCAGGCAGAATTACAACCTCTCTGAAAGAAGTCTTTTGTGTTTCTTTTTTTTTTTTTTTTTTGCTAATTAATCGTAAAACTTTTTTTTTTCTCTTAAAATTTTTTTTCTTTATATTTTTTCTCTCAGTGGTGACAAGAACAGATCTTTCAATATCAAATAGTCACCCAATGTAGGGCAAAGTTCAGATTTCACTATGGCCTTTTTAGGCATATTTTGCACTCAGAATGATCCCCTATTCCATACTGATGATGAAAAGGGGCTGCTGAGCTTGTTGATAACCTATCACTAAAGACATAGGATAGCATGAGTTTGCCCAGGCTTGAAACATTTGGATGGAGGTGACATTATACAAAAGGGAGACAATTATACAAAAGGGACATTATACAAAAGGGAGACAATAAAATGAGAGAGATCCACTTGCAAAATGTTCTTTTAGTAAAAGGACTAATTATTCACCTTCAGAAGTTAGCAGAATTTACTTTGGCATTTTTTCTACTTTCAAAAAAAGTAAATGATATAATTAAAATGTTACAGAAACTCAGCCATTTGCTAAGTACCCTTTTCCATGTACTCTGTGACATTTGTTTAGGAAACATCTGTGGCACTGCTGATGTAGGAGTCTGTTGAGATTCAGGAATCTGGCAGATTTTCCTGTACGTAGTGTTTTCATTTTAGACACACCATGTTTAGGGTCATGGTCTTCTTTGAATGTCTGTTTTGTTTTGTTTTGTTTTGTTTTAATCAGTTACCAACACTTGGAGATATCACCCTATATATAAATGCATCAATTTATGCTGTTTGTGTCTTGGGAAAGATCTTGGCTTAATGCCCTTGTATAGCTATAGACCAATGTCTAAAGAGAAAAAATGTTTTAATGTTAACTTGTATGGACATCAAATTACATTCTAAATTGTTATGCAGTTTTGATATTAGAGTTGGTTGTCTGAGGTCTGATAAATGGAAGAAATTTTATATGTGCAGGCATTTATGCAGCTATATCCTAGAGGGTCTGAACAGATAAAAACTAAGTTAATGGTGTTAAAAAGCAAACACAACAATAGCAGCAAAAAATATTGAGTGTTCAAGGATAGAGGATACTAGAAGAAAATTTTAAGAGCTCTAAATTATTTATTTTTCTTAATCTTGTGCCTGCTGATCCAAAACTGCCTTTGGCTTTTTTCATATAGGAGGGCCCAAAAGCTTGAAAACACTTGACAGTACAAAATATCTGCTGCTGACACAATTAGATTATGGTCTTGGAATAGGAATGGTCTCCTATTCTGTGGTCCAACAAGATGCCCCATTTGGCCAGGGAACACAATTCTCTGGGGCAAAGCAATTCTTGTTCTATCAATACACCATTGTCATGAAAGCAAAAGAGAATAAGCAAAATGATAAGAATCAGGGAAAAACAGAGATGAGAGTTTCAAAACTTCATCATCTTCCTAGAGATTTTGTGGTTCCTGGGTGAGGGAAGTGACCAAATGCTCTTGAGGGTAACATTGAGCCCCAAAGAAGCTGGCACAACCAAGGAGAAAAATAAAGTGGCTATAAGAATGAGCCAAATTGTCCCACAGGAGCCATGAATACAATTTAAAATGTGGGCAATATATATTTAATGGTACTACAACAGTAACAGGAGTGACAAATCAGGGTTAATCATATTCAGATCTTGAGGTTCTTTCATTCAATCCTTAAACAAAGATTAATGAATAAGTTTTTGTACATGCCAGATTACCCAGTCCCTCCCCTCATATAACATTTGTTGTGTAAATCAAATTATCAAATAAACTTCTCTTCCAAAAAGCAAAAATCTCATTTGTAAGTGCACCAGCAAACATGCTATGATTCCAATATCTACTTGCCATGCAGGAAAGAAAACATCCCTTTGTGGTGAAAGTCTTCTGAAATATCTGAGAAAAACTATGTGGCCCAACTGAATCTTAGGAATGGCAAAGGACACTCAGGCAATTGTGCTTTTATTAAAATAAGTGGTAAACTCTTCCAGGAGGAAACAACACACCACCTTGGACAAAGGCATTGTGGCACAGATACTATTTGTTTGTTTGTTTGTTTATTTGGTACTGAACATTGAACTCAGGAGTACTTAACCACTGAGACATCCCCAGTTCTATTTTGTGTTTTATGTAGAGACAGGGTCTCACTGAGTTGCTTAGCGCCTCGCCATTGCTGAGGCTGGCTTTGAACTCGCGATTCTCCTGTCTTAGCCTCCTAAAGTGCTGGGATTACAGGTGTGAGTCACTGTGCCTGGTTTGACTATATTTTAAAAATGCATTTTATGTCCTGTTTGAGCTCTCAGTGATCTTTACAATAAAAATTAATCTTTTGAATACAATTTTAAGTGCATTAAATTCTGACCTAATTTGGAGTCATTCTAATGTGTATTAAGGTGAGGGTCAGAGCCTTCCCTCAGGTAAAGCAAACCACTTTACACCTCTTAGAAAAAAATGCTCTAGTTCTAAATCTGATCTTTGCCTCTTTCCTAAATATCATTTTATACAATTTACATATATATTTCCTGAGACTATGTAAATTTTAGCTAACAAAATATGGCATTATGCCTAAAACATATCAAAGAAAGGCTAAGAGAGATTTTAAATTTCTTTTCCTGCAAAAAGTATCAAAATATTTTATGATATTAACTTTTAAACAAATAAGGCTCTCATTAACTTTTAGAAATTCACTTATATTTTTATTCCAGAGTAAAATGGAACAAAATTTTTAGTTCAGTCATAGAATATTAAATGATATAAATAAATTCACAATAAAATTTGCTATTTTTATAAGCCTAAAATTACCATTACTGAAAACTTTAGCTTGGAGAACATCAGCTTGAAAAATTTTTTTTTTACTTTTTTAAAAAACTTTTTCTTTAAAGACTTTTATACCTTTAAGATATAAACATATTTAATATACAAAAAATAGTAATAGTACCACAATTACATTGATGTTTTTATATTAACCAAATTTAGATTTTTTTTTAAATTTAGACTCTGTAATGTCATACAATACTCTAAAATAACAGTTACTGTTTAATCAAAGTTGTAGAAAACATAATGTATTTAAAATGAGCTTCTTTAGAGAGTAAAATTTACTAGACACAATGTTAACAATAAGTAAATGTTTTAAGAAACCCCTGTCATTTTAACATATAGGTTAAACTTTGGTTTATATCAACATGTAAATATTTGATCTTAAGGAAAAAACTTGAGTAGTTTTAACTGATTGTGTTAGTTACATATAACCAGATTAGTTACACAAAAATGTATTTTTGGAATTTACCCTTTATTTAACAGAATTTTGAAACCTTAACTAAACCCTCACTTAAAAAAAATTCATCTTGAAACAACCCTTGCGAATTTCTAAATTTAGGCAAATTACTGCATTTTAATAAAATGAAATATGTTATGTACATACTCCATTTAAAATGCAGTTTAAATTTTTGGACCATTTGGATATAGAACTATGCTGAAACTTTTAATTCTTAGTACCCATGTTTTTATTGATGACACAAAGCAGTTTTAAACTCTGTATTTACCAATTTATGAAAACATCAAAGCTATTTAAGTATGTTACCATGTGGAATTTAAAAGTAAAAATTACTTGATGTTCTATTTAACACTTAGTATTTTAAATTTGTAAATCAGTCAGATGTTTCTAGCAAGCACATTCATTATTAATTTTTATATACACCAAATTATTCAATTTATCTTTAAAAACCAATATATCAGACAAGTGTATTGAAGAGAAATGTTCATCCCTTTTTTGTTGTTTTTGTTGGAGAAAAGTCCATGAAACAATGAATATTAGGCATTTTATAAACATTAACATTAGAGTAGTTGTTTGGCCACATACTGGAAAAAAAAAAAAAAAAACTTGTGAGTGTATAACTTTAAAGAGTTTTTACTTTTGTTTACACATGTTTTATTTAAACCCTTTAAATTACATAAAGCAAAGCAAAGGTGTTGGGCCCATAAGTTGGAAAATGGCCTATGTTGTCCATGAGTGGCTCTCATGGTGAGGAATTCTGAACCTGAATATTTGTGGTTAGAACACTAAGCACATTCAGCCCCATCACCATGGTGACCTGATTTCCCTGTGTGTTAAGCATTTTTCTTTCCTGCTATTTTTGTGCCACTGACCTTTTAGCCCATGAGTTATAATTCATATAGCATAGTAATAGCTCTCTGGATCAGGCAATCCTTCACAGAATTTGCCCAACAACTAAAAACTAATAAAACATTTCTTGTGTAAAAGTAGATTGAGTTCTCCAAAACATGTCTCCAGAGGTCTTCTTTTAACTCTGCAGCCACACTCTCCTCAGCTGTTCAGTGGGTCTCAACTTGCCTGAGAAAACCCACAACTGGTGCCACAAATAGGGAACTGAGGGAAGAAGGTAATTGAGAAGGTAATTGGGGGTGTTAGCTCCTCCTGGAAAAAATTGGGGAAGGGTGGGCAATTTGCCATCATCCACTAAGGACACACAACTACAGTTGCTGTGTATCCTCGGCACCAAAGGATTGATTTTAAGTAAAAAAGAAACAAATAAGTTTTGGAATGTGATGGTTAATAGCAATCTCTGAATAAAGGTGGCTGATGTGTTTGATCTAGCTATATGGAAAAGAATCATGCTCAATGCTTGCAGGGCTAATGTTTCAAATGGCAATACTCTTCCATTAAACTTCTTCTCCATTGTTATAGCCAATGTGGAAATATTGGCATTAACACTGGCTGCCACCCTCAAAGAAAATTAGGGAAATCCATATCAGTGGTGTTGAGATTATGGATGGTCAGGGCCCCTAAATAAGTGCCCTCAAGGGAAAAACCCTGAATGATAACTGCCATCTAGCGTCTGCCCAAGGTGTAAAAAATGAAAACACTAGACAAGGGACTGAAAATCTAAATGCAATGTTGATGGCAAACCTATTACTTTAGAACCTTTAAATAGGGTAAGGGGTGACCCCAAAAATGGCTAGCTCAGTTCATACAACATGAAGTGAGGAGCCCATTTGGGTGGAACAGTGGCCAATCTACAAATAAAAACTACAATATTTAAAAAATTTGGTACAAAAACAATTGGAGGCTGGCTATTCTTAGAGCCCTATCAAGTCCTTGGAATACTGCTATATTCACTTTAGATAAAAAGGCAAAAGGTAAATCCATGACCTATGTGCCACTAATACCACCACAAAAAAAAAAGATTGGAATGACAGAGCCTGGTATTCCCAAGGCATCCTATCTGCCACAGGGTCATATGATTAGAATTTTAGATATCCAGGGTTGTTTTTTCTCCATTCTCTTACACCCAGAGAATTGAGAATGCTTTGCCTTCTAAGTTCCTTCTGTAAATCATGCAGGGCCTGTTAGCTGGCATCAATGGACTGTGCTACCTCAAGGCATGAAAAATTCTTACTATATGTCAATTATATGTTTTCCAAGTGGTGGCTCTTTTGTTAACTCGGCCAGAACCTACTGTCATCTATTATATAGATGATCTCTTAGTTACCCATGAAAATTCAAAACTACTAAATGGTGCCTTTAGTCTCCTCATCAGCAGTTTAAAACATTGAATTACAGGTGGCCTCTTTAAAAGGTACAAAAATGCCACACTGTAAATTTCTGGGTCAGTGCATATTACCAGGTGCTGTTGCCCCAGCCACTCCCCAAATTTCCATCTCTCAAAAATTGACCCTAAAAAAAACCCTTAGCCAATGTTTTGGGGACATTTGTTGGGGATGTTGGGACGTTTTTCTCCCAACATCCCCAGAACTTTACCATTACTAATTGCTAAATTATGGGACAATACATTTCAAGCCATTGACAAAAACTAATAAATTTGTAGCCACCTTAAACAAAATCGACAGATAGCCATATAATATAATGCTGCCAAACAAAGTGCTATTGCATGTTATTCTGGATGGTTATATGCTAGCCAATAATTGTTACAAATCTTGGCTTTACTTGCTCTTTAATACAGCATCTTCCCAATGTCACCTTAGTGTTCACTAATGCCAATTCTAATGGTAATATAGGTATTATTTATTTTAATCCAGCCACCAACCAACATCTTTCCCTTAGACATAATTTGGAGTCAACATCACCACAATTCCTGAAGTTATGTGCTATTTACAAAGCTCAATTTTTTTTTTTCAAGAGCCAATAAATCTTTTCATAGTCACTATTGTGGCAATATGTTGCCTAATATGGCACATGTCTTCACCAAATTAAATTTTAAATAATCTCTAGATGTCCTACTAAGCTGTCTATATACCATTTTAGAGACCAAAAATTAACCTCTTTTTGTACAACATGTCTGAGCTCATTCCCAACTTTTGGTACCACTTACTGACTTAAATACTAAAACTCATCGGCTTACTTTGGTATTTACTGTCATTACTCTTATGCAAAATGCTACCCAATTATATTCCAAGTTCCATCAGTATGCCCATAGTCTTCAACAGATATTCCCATCCCTTACCAAAGCTTAATGCGAAGATATAGTTAGACAATATGTGCTACTTTTCTACTTTTAGGTCCTTTACAACCTATGGAAGTGAATCCTAGAGGCTTAAAATCTAATGCCTTGTGACAAACGGATATTACTCATGTCCTCTTTTGGCCATCTAAAGTATTTTCATATTAGTATTGACACTTACTTAGGATTTATCCTAGCCTCTCCTATCAGAGGGGAAACAACAAAACAAGTCATTTTCCATTGCCTCCAATGTTTCACCATCATGAGTGTGCCTCATTCTATTAAGACAAATAATGGGCCTACTTATACCAGTGCAGATTTTCAAGCCTTTTTCTCTGACTGAAATGTAAAACATATAACAGGTATTCTTTGTAAT
>JAQQSJ010002090.1:0-13201 GCA_028644305.1 Xerus rutilus
AGCAGCTTAACATTTCTTTGAAAAAGCTATTTTTGTATAGAAGAAATTTATACTTATCCCTTTAAAATTCACAGATAATATTATTAGAAATAAGAACATGGTTACAAAAGTGACATAAAAATGCCTATATTAAGTAGAATACCTTCTAATTAATGAAATAAATACTATACATGATTTTTGCTTTTTATGAATAAATTACATAATTACCAATACTCTAAGGATGAACAAAGAAGTTTGTGATAGCATGCAAGAAAAGTCACAGTAAATCAATGTAAATGAATGTTTAGAAGGATTAAAAATTATTTCAAAGCTGAATGTGGTGACACCTATAATACCAGTGACTCAGGAGACTGAGTAAGAAGGATCAGAAGTTTGAGGCCAACCTCAATCCTCAGTATTTAGTGAGACTCTCAACAACTAGGGAAACTTAACTCAAAATAACAAATAAAAAGCATTGAGGATGTAGCTCAGTGGTAAAATGCCCCTGGGTTCAATGCCTAGTAGCAAAGGAAAAATAAAAATATTTCAGAAATAGTGTAATATTTAAAAGCATATGAAGGAATTATGATTTCACAGTGGAAGACTTTCAAAATTCAAAGCTGAAGATATGAAGAGCTGAGAAAAGGAAAATGAAAAATTTGCTGATACTTGAACTTTTAAGTTTTTCATTTCCGATATTTTATTTAAAAAGCTTTTTTGAAAAATTATCTATTCCACTACATCTCAAATTTTCATGATATATTGCCAACTCTAGTATCATAAAGCATATTCAATCTGTACGCTGAACATTGGTTATTACTTATTAAAATTAATACATTGGAAGATTATAATATATTAGTTGTAACTCATTAGCTAACTCATGAAACGAATAGCCAGAATTGGTTGTCAGGCAGAATGTTAATTGCACTTAATAAATGTTAGCTTAACCCTTTGACTATTGCTAAATGTACATACATGGGTAAAGGCAATCATATGTTGCATATGATACGGCATATAGTTCTTAATTTCCCAAGGGTGATGTTTCCTATGGAGATTGGCAGGCAGGTTTTTGTTCTTTTTATTAGCACAGCTGCTAGAATTTCTAGTGATCTTATTTTTTTTGCCATAGTATTTCTACTTTGAAGAGGGAAGATTGGAAAGGGATTATGACCCTTAAGTTGCCCTTTGAGCTTGAATGTTAGCCCCAGTGTGCGATTGAAAACACTTTCCATGTTTAACAGTTGGATGAATCCAGTCAATTTTATTTCAGTGATGCTGTGGTAGCAGACAGCAGAGAGACCAATAATATGCATTTTAAATATCAATAATTGACTTTTATTTTTCTCTTTTTTTTTGTTTTTTGCATGGGTGATACTTGTATGAGGGCAAGAGTTTTTTTTTTTTTTTTCAACTTGAACTAAAACCTGTATTTTTCATTAAATTTTAGTTCATTCTAAACATTATTCAAAATTTTTAGATCTTCCACCACCACCAGATCCCCCACCAGGTCAGGGTTTAAGGCAGCAAATAGGCCCGAGCCAGCATGCTGGTAATGTGGAAAACTCAACAGAGAGAAAAGGAAGTTCTCTAGAGAGACAACATGCCTCCAGCTTAGAAGACACAAAGAGCTCATTGGATTGTCCAGCCAAATCCTCACTAGAGTGGCAACGACAAACCCAGGAATGGATAAGCGCCACAGAACGTCAAGAAGACATACGGAAAGCCCCACACAAACAAGGGGTTGGATCAGGTGTGTTCTGCACAGTCCCAAGCAAGTGTGGGCTGTTACCATTTTATTTTCTACCAGATATTCTAGAAATGGCAATTGTTTAAGGGCATCAGACAAATATTTGCCTTAAGTCAGTAACCAAGTTAGAATTTCTCAGCAGAGATCACAAGCATGTTCCTTGAGGCTGATTCCAGTGGAGATTGTTCCTCCAATTCACCTCTGCATATGTCTTTGAATCCAAGAGATCTCCAGCCTTCATCTACAGTGCTCAGGAGACAATTCTGGATTTTTTGTCTTTTACTGTTTCTATTGAGTATCTTTAAGACCACTAAATTTCAGCTTTTGTGTTCGTTTAATCTCTACCTTCTACAAGTTTGTTCATTTCGACTAAAGTAACCAATCATTCCAAAGGAGAGTCCCTTCAGTCAACTCGGTGAATTAATTGAGATTATAAATTTACAAGTAAATGTCCAACCACACACCTCATGTTGGAAAAGGTCAACTGGGCTTGCACCTCTCCCAAGTGATTAAATGTAGTTGATTGTTAACACTTGGACAAGAAATGCTCTTGTTTATAAATCACACTTCCTGGAAATGTTAGAACATAAATTTCATGGTTTCTGATTGGACATTATTGAGGGTGGGACTATTGCATTTTTTGGAACATCTAACATCAAGATTCCATGAGTTTTATTAGACATATACACATACACACAACTTTTGAAACATACTTCTTATTCATTTGGACTCAATCTTTATTAGATAAGTCAAGTCCTCTCCCCATGCATTTCTGTACTTACATTTTGTCACAATGTTGTGTGCTCAAGTTTTTGAAAAATTTAATTTGTGCAAGGGCCAGAAGATGACAATTTCAATATCTAGATTTACTGAAATGTTTAGGAATGATTGACCATTCAAGCTGTGAGAGAAAAATTATGTGATCCTTGTCATTAAAAACGATCTAAGGTGAGAAACAATAAATTCAGCCAGCATTTTTTAGTCATCTATTTTCTTGATTATGGCCTATACCTCAAAAGAAAGAAAGAAACAGAGTCAGTTGGGGTGGAGAGGGAGATGTAGAGAGATGAAAAGAAAGAGCTAGAGAAAGACAGGAAGAGAGAGGTAAGAAAGAGGAAGAAGGAAGAAAGGAAGGAAGGAAGGAAGAAAAGATTCAAAATATTAAATAATTATAATATAATCGAAGAGTTATTTGCAGGGAGGCATTATATAAAAAGAATATTATCACATTTGTTAAAATTGGGTGGGTTTCCCTTTATTTTTTAATGAAATTCCTAGCCTTTCAATTAATATATTTATGTCCCAAGCAACAAGAGAAATTTAAGAAGCTTATTTAATTAACTAATACATATTTCTTTATCTAAATTGAGAAAATGTTGCTGTAGTTTAAACAAAACTATGTTCTTTCTGTCTTGATGAGAAAATTAAATTGAAGCCTCATTGAACTTTAGAAATTATTCTAAGATATGCTTCTTTTTTGTTTTGAAACAAACTGGTTCATTGTAAGCTGCTGTATTTTATAATGCATTTAAATTTTGCAAATAATATATAACATTGTATACTTATCCCAAGATCGCTTTTAATTTAATCCTGCTTCAGTTCCTATTGTAGGAAATGTTGCTTGCACATGGAAATTCCTTTAATATCCGGACTTGATTAAACCTCCTAATTTTAATTTTACTAAAGAATGAAATAGTAAAATGATCCATTCTGAGCTTAACTTTTAAGAGTTAATTTTGTGTTTTTCCTAGGCTCCAGTTCAATTTAGCCCTTTATGATTTTTCTTTTTCAGAGGAGGCCTTGGTGCCCTATAGCAAGCCCAGTTTCCCGTCTCCAGGTGGCCACAGCTCATCAGGAACAGCTTCTTCTAAAGGATCCACTGGACCCAGGAAACCTGAAGTGTTGAGGGGAGGCCACCAGCGCAATGCCAGCGACCTTCTTGACATAGGATATATGGGCTCAAATAGTCAAGGACAGTTTACAGGTGAATTATGTAAGTGTTTTAGCTCATTTAAAAGGCTATCATAGCCAAGCATGGTGTGACATAGCTGTAATCCCTGTGACTTACTTAAGAGGCTGAGGTAGGAGGACTACAAGTTTGAGGCCAGCTTCAACAATTTAGTGAATATGTCAGCTGCTCAACAAGACCCTGTCTCAAAATAAAAAATAAAAGCACCTGGGATGTAATTCAGTGGTAGATCACCCGTAGGTTCAATTCCCAGTACCAAAATAATAAAATAAAAATAAAGGGCTATCATAATTCAGAAACAATATTAGGTTAATAACATTTCCATATTAAACAAATTTCAGAATAGAAAAGAATCCTTGCTACAAGAAAAAAACATCAATGATGTTTTTAAACAAGTTTAGTCATAATGTAGGTGATTACTATGTTCAGCAGGTCAATGATATAAATATTTGATTTATATTTCAAGTTGATTTGTGCTATGTAAGAATTGCTTCAAACAGGGCACAGTGGTACACACCTGTAATTTCAGTTACCAGAGGCTGAGGCAGGAGGATCACAAGCTTGAGGACAACTTAGGCAACTTAGCAAGACCCTGTTTCAAAATAAATATAACAAGGGTTGGGGATATAGCTCAGGATAGAGCACCCTTGGTTCAAACCCCAGTACCAAAAAACAACCATGTGACAAGAAAAAAAATTGTTTCAATGTGGGCAATTAGTCTCAACACTTACAAGTTAAATTAAATGTAGTCCACTTGGTACTTTTCTTGCTCTTTTAAACTCAGCAAAATAAAAACAGGAAACATTCTGGCCCTTTGATACTTGTGAAGAGCCTTCTTAAGAGTCCTCCTACTCTTCATTTATTTGCTTTTCATTTATTATTTTTTTTAAAATTAGGAGAGTCAATTATTTTTAAAAAATTATTTTTTGATTTGAGTTAATTCATAATATTTTGATTATAATGACATATCTTATTAATTAAGTTTATCTTTTTGTCTGAAGAACTGGCATCGGTTTTTATATTTTCTAAATATAAAATCTGAGATAATGGTGAAAAATAGGGATGTCACAGTATTTCAGAGTAAAAATATTGAACTTGTGTTAATTTCATCAGGAAATGTACCAACTCCCTATTCCCTGTCAGAATTATACCTGCTTAACATTGTCAACTGCTTCTTTGAATTCGGCTTGAATTCAGCTTAACCCAAGGCTGTTAAGAGAACAGCCATGGCTTCTAATGTTTTCAACCACTTGGCTGATTATTTCTCATGAGAAGACAAAGTTACTTTTCTGATCTCTTGAATTCTTCATGGAAAAAAAGTATGATTACATTATGCTCACATCACAGGCTTGTGGAGTTCATGAGATAAGGAGGAGGGTTTTTTCTACAGTTTCAAAACTGTAAAGTTGTTTATGGATCTGAGTTATCATTGTTGGCTATTGCTGATCTGATTAGTATTAAGGTTTATTTATAAATTTTAGTTTGGTCCATGGCTACTTAAAATTTTCTTTTGAAATAATCATAGATGTGCAAAGAGTGAAAAAATAGCTATGTTTAAATTTTAAATCTGCAGATTCTACAGTGTATCTCTTTTCCCTGTTTATCTGGTTCAATTAAAATGAAATGCACAAACTCACCAAGATTTTTCTGATGACCTCATTGTCATTCACTATCCGGTTGCTCTGATTTTGATTATGCTGTTGGGATAAAGGAATACATCTTTAAAATGTTGGCTTTATTCCTAACTTTTGTTTCCATCTCTTTTTAGAGTAACTGAGAGGAGACATACAAAGCTGCTCTGAAGGACCATCAGGTCCCAACTCATGGACGTGATGACACTAAACAGTGCAATGAACAATTTCTTTTATTTATGTACTATTAAAAGAACTGTAAATGCAATGTAAAGACACACAGCCACACATATCCCACAGATATTTTACTTGTGTTCTTCTCTTAAGTCCACCACCCACCTTAACTCTTTCTTGTCAGGAGTCTCTAAAAAAGAAAGAAAACAAAACTCGCCCTCCAGGAAGAAAAGGATTTTCCTCTGTATATAATTTCTTTTGTGCATTGCTATGCAAGCTCACTCTTTTTAGCTCTGTTCATATTATTGTCTGTTCTTATTGGTCTGTTGTACTATATGTGAATTAATAGGCTGTGGTGCCATATATTAACTTTTAATTGTGTAACTTTTATGTTTAAATTTTGCACTGCAATTTTATTTGGTGATAAGCACAAATCTCTACTCCTCATGACATGAAGAAAAGATTGAATGTGAAAGGGGTTTCTGTACTGTAAGCTAGGTTGCATAATGCTGGTGTAACCCATCCTGTTAGATGGTTTTCAGTTGGGGTGTAGAAATAGGAAGATGCAAAGGAACAATGGTGTTGGCAAAGTCTAAACATCAGGAATTGAGTCAGTTTTTAAAAGCAGAAAGATGGCTTTTGCTATTGACAAATGCAAGGGGTCAAAAGAAGGAATTTTAAGCCTTTAGACTAAATATGCATTAAAATATGCAGGTAGCAAAGATGTACTAAACTTGCTTTAAAAAGATAATTAAAGTTTTATTTAGAATCAACTTTACCTGTCATTGTAATTGACCCATCTGAGAATTGCGACAAGCAAAAGGAAATTAAGGTGTTTCGCAATATCTGTATTTATATTATAGCTTTTTAAAACAGCATTTTCTGAATTACCATAATTAATCTCTCCAACTCATTAAGGCAGAATATAACATGAAGTTCCCCAAGGAAACAAACAAAATGAACTCTAGAATATCTAGCAAACAAAGAAGCAATTTATTATTAGGACATACTCAGGCTGCTTCCAAATATGAACTCTATTGCAATATCTTGTTTCGTCTTTCTAATACATGTACAGTACACACTAGAGGATAGACAGCATCATTTAAATTCATGACTGAAAAAAAAATGCAGTCTATATACAACTTTGTGTTTCATTTCACTAAGAAGTGAAGTTGATTTCACCAAATGTAGAGCCAAATTGCAAGGGCTTAACAAGCAGTGCTTCGAGTATGTTCAGTTCACCGTCAGTAGGTTTATTGGAATAAATATTTGATGGTACATTCTCAGAAATTGGCTACCAACTAAAATCTGTTTGACCCATTTTGAATGAATAAATTGAGAAGAAAAATTCAAAAGGAGAAAAATGCATGTTTATACACTTTTTAAATAAAACCAAACCTTGTAAGTGGACATTAATAACAGTGTCCTGCCTCATTTGTTTTCACGACTTTGAGAACAAGAAGTTCCTGAACATCAGTTATGTATGCTCAAAATAAATGTGACTTTGAAATATATGTTAGCTACTGTACATGTATAGTCAATCAGTCAAGTAGAAGATAACCTTCCTGAAATTCCCACTTGTGACATTTTCCCATGTGCTACCTACACAATCTTAAATTCTATCTGACTCTATTTTCTTATGTTTTTCCTACGATATGTTCAGTATTTCAAAACTATTCGATGTAACAATCAAGATCAGTTCTAAAGTAGGAGACCCTTTAATAATTCACACACTCTGCATTATTGGCTCAGTCACCGGTTCATGTCAAGTTGTCATAGCAAAGGGATGATCTAGTTAAATGGCTCCACCTTTTGTATTCCCTGAGACTGCATTGGCACACGCAAGCCTAGAATGTGATGTTCTTTATGGCCCCCAACATCTTCTTGGTGTCGTGTAGTTCATTTCTTTTCTGAAGAGAAAAGAAATTCTGAGACACACTAAAATCCTTTATCAACTTTCTACCATCAGTGCCTGAATTTTCATGCAGTTTGATTTCTCTGGGATAAAGAGACTAGGAAAGGAAAAAAAGCTTCTGCAAAAAAATGAATACATAATCATTAACCACTCTAAGATGTGAGGAATTTATTTTTTGTGAAGTTCCTTACTTCACCTTCTTTATTTCAGAATAAACAAGTATCTAAAAAGTTGTATTCATCTGTGTTTCATCTTTATGCTCCTCAATTACTGAATTTAGTCTAAAATTTTATTATATAGATTATACAGACTCTTGAATCCTGGTAACTGGCATTTGTAGGCAATTAATAAAACAAGACATAAAAAATGTCTTTATGTAGATGACGTATAGAATAATTGGAGCATTATTCTTCCTGATTGTCTTCAGTACATAAAAATTAATGATTAGATAATGCAATACAGACCCTGTGGTTACTTGGAGCATTCTTTTAGAATAGTCCATGTTGCCTATTAAACCTAGTTTAAGTAAATTGGTCCATCAAATCTTCCACCCAATATAATCATCCTTTCATAACAAAATATCATCCTATGGCTATACAAATTCAGCAACACTCTTAAAAATCAGAAATATTCATCAACATGATATATGTATAAAGCTACCAGTTAGTATAAGCCAGAATATCCACTATAGGAGAACCTTCAGAGATTTTCACTGTGTAGCTGATTAAATGAATCAATGAATGTTAGAAATTCATTGAGCTCACTTGGCTAAGCAGAGCCTGCATAAGCCATCAGAAGGAAACATGGGTGGGAGAGAATGTAACTTACCTTGCACTTGTAGGCAACACTGCTGTGAAGTCACAACAGACACAAGTATTGCTTCATTCATAACGGGTAAAATCTCTTTGGGAAAAATAACCATGTCAATGCCCAAACTCAGGTATGCCAGTTTATGCTGGGGAGTCAACCCACCCTCCTCCAAATCTTTTCCATGCCATTTTTAAAAAAGGATCATACAGGGGCATGAAAATAATTGATTCCTTCACAGGATTTAAATCCAGTTTAAGAGAAAATATAGGGAAATCAGGACCAACATGTCAAGTTATCATACAACCAAAGGGAAGTAAAACCATTGCAAGTTTATTTGCTTTAAATAGCGGATTTAATGGTGTTCTATGTCATAGTTTAATGCTCTGGGTATTTAAATATATTTTCATTGGGATTTTAGTTGAACGTTTGTATGTGCTTTGGTGGAACACCTCTTAATTTCTACTCAATAGAAATATGTAATTGTCCATTGACAATAAAACAATAATGATGCCAATGAGCTCCCAACTGTGGATTATCTCCACTGGAAAGCAATTGTGTGTCAGTATTAAATATATGCAGAACCATAATATTCACTAATGTTAGTTTTTTCATCTGCTTCTGTATATTGTGTTTATAGAATTACATGACAAGAATTGGTGTAAAGCTACATGTTTTTCCAAATTATCTTAGAGGTGAAGTTACTTTTATTTTGCTTCTTTATAATGTGTACTTCAAATGCAGCACCATGCATTTCTTTAAATGACATGCAACTTACTAATTCTTTTTAATCTCATAATTTAAGAAACATTTATTGTGACTTTAAAAGTGTTGCAAGATAAGGGATTCTGTGGCCGTGGGTAGACTTTTTATACTTTGTTTTATAGATGCTTTTTTTTTTTAAAACTGTAGTTTGTTGAAGTCACCAAACAGCGTCCAAAATCTTAATGTGTTTCATTTGATGTTAGATTGGCAAAAATTTGGCATATAATTGGTTAATAGTATTGTCAAACAATTGTGTATTGTGTACTCACTGGGAAAAAATAAAATATATTCACATTTCAAATTTGTAAAAAAGCCATTTAATGTAAAACAAACTTGCTCATAGACAAACCAAAAAATATACCATTTTGTCACTTTTAGGACTTCACGTTAATATTTTGTAGAAAAGTGCATAACTTGTCTTCTAATTCAGATACGAGTTGAAAAGTGATGGATAGGAATTGGCATTGACCTATAGAAGTCATTAAAAGACAATGATGGAGACCATGACCTGTAGTTGAAATTTCACAGCTCATTCTATCAGCACTGCTTTCCAGATCTACAGCCTCCACCACATCATAATTACCTTTAGATAGTCAGAACCATCACAAATGTTTCTCTACAGAATTACTTTAACAAATTATTTTTAAGTGTAAGTAAATATGAGAGTTAGAAGCAAGTACATAGTTCTTAATTGCTTTTCAATAGTTAATTATAATTGTTTAAGATGTAGGATGTTGAACAATTACCTCAGGGATGAGTAGAAAAGAGTAATGTTCTATTTTATTGTACTTCATAAATATTTCATTGCTCTTCATGGTAAACTATAAATATAGGATCTAATTCTTTCCAAAAGTAGTTTCTGAGTTTTTAAAAATAATAATCACAGTAACAGTAAAAAGCAAATAGTAAAAGAGAAACGATGCATTTATATAAAAATAGCTTTAGAAACACATGGTAAATAAATAATATAATTTAGAGATCTGTTCAATTTAGATACATCATATGAGAATAAGATGCTCTTAGAGTAATTACAAATAATGTTGCATAAATATAATATAATGGCAATACCTAATATATGAGGGTTAAAAACATAACTTATCAGTTACCAATATAATGAAAGACAGACCGATTACAAAACAAGCATTGCTTTATTGAATTTGTTTGTATTGTAGAAATACCTACACATGACAAAAATACAGCAAGATTATTTTTAAAATGCACTATAGTAGCTTGATTATTGTAGATATTAGCAAGATATTTAATTTTATTAAATTTAATGAAATATTTTAATATCTTTTAATATTAAAAGATACTTAATATTGCAGGAAAACATTTGTATAAAAATATTACTTAGTACTTTTAATTTGTGAAAACACACTCTCTCCTATGGAGAGAAGCAGAGGTCACACTAAACTTCACTTTATAGCAGAAATGTGAAACAAAACTGCAATGAACGAAAACCAAGTTTAAGAGTATAAAGGGAAAGACGTAAAAAGGCTATCTGGTGGTAGATGATATGTTATCCTAAAGTCTTTTTTATCTTCATGAATTCAGTACAGTTTCATGGACACAGAGTAGGCATTTGATACATAGGAATGTCCCAATCCTATCCAGAGTCACAGAGACAGGTGCAAGAAAATCCTATGGCTATTGGTTTAATTTATGAAGAACTAGAAATATGGTGTGTCATTGCATCTTCTAGTCAACATCTTCCTTTTGCAGTAGTTAAGCTACAAGGAGGGGAATAGATATATGTATGTATACATATATGTGTGTGTGTGTGTCTATACACCTTATATATACATATATATATTTACACATACACACACCCAAGATATCTGACTAGTTATTACCAAGATATCTGACTATCTGATTATATACTTGTATATATAATATTATATGCATATTTTTATGTGTATATGTGTGTGTAGCTCAGATATTTTAACCAAACAAAGCTACATTTTCACAACAGATACTGTGACCTTGCACTAAGATCAATATCCCTTGTAGGTCACTATAACTGCCCTTAGATCATAGTACCATAGTACCCTTGACAAAATAGTAATAATAATAATAATAATAATAATAATAATGCCTGGACAGATACAACCTCTAGATAGCACACATTTTTTTGATAATTTGCAGACAATATTCTTTTAGCAACATTTTTCAATAATTTGTTTCTGGCAAATATGGTTCTTGTTTTTATTCCTTTTGCAAGCAAGTACTGAGACATGGTGCTTAGAATTCAATATTCAGAGTATTTTAAAGGGAAATAATCCTTGCCTTCAGAAATAGATTAATATCTTTTGTTAAATCTTACCCGGATTTTTTAAGGAAAGTATTGTTTTGAGTAATGTTTTTATGGTAAGGGGAAAGAGCCAAAAAACAAATACATTTCCACCCAATAAATTCTGTTTTAGCTTCATTCGTATCTCTCTCTCTCATCAAATTACCCTCTTTCTACTTTCTCAAAATAGTACTAGGGATATGGAAAAGTATTTTAAAAATAAAGAAGAGGGTAAAGGACTGGAAGCTCCATGTTTGAATATACAGTTTTTTACACTACTTGACTTCTTTACACATCAGTCCAAATCTTAAGTGACATAACACGGTTTGTCCTGGAACACCTTGTGGGATTAGTACTCTTCCAGCATCTGTCATACCTATTCTTCCACTAGACTCTTTAGTGACCCCAAAGACATTGCATGCCATACCTTGCTGTGCTTTTGTTTTTTTTTCCCTAAAAACCAATATTAATTCATGGGAAACAGTTGTGCAAATCCAAGGTACTCTGTGGAGGTGATGAGAAAATATGCAGTGAGATATTAAATCATTAAATTATGTTTTAAGAACTTGAGATCAATGCTCTGCACTTTCTCAACAGGTAAGAGTGCATTGTGCTCCTCAGCATTTGCACAATTCTTTCATATACTGTCAACAAATCTTTAGGCTAAAACTAAAGCATGAAAATACACACATTACCTCTCCCTGCCCCCAGTTCCTATATCCTACGTCCCCCAAAAGAATAATTATTTATTTTTAAGACTATTGCTTGATTATTACTAGGCTCTACATCAAGTGGAGTTTTTCTGAAAATAATAATGAATAACAAAATCTAAGAGAAAAAAGCTTATCTCAGTAAGATAATAGTAGAACGAAGTCCCAGTAGAATTTGAAATATAGCTAACTAGAACTAGAAATGATAAAAATCAGAGTACTCAGAAATTGCTAAGTATAAATGCACAGAAGAGAAAGTGGAGGATTACCATTACATGAACTTTCCCTGTCAGTGAGTACAAAGATGCTAATATTATCAGAGAAATTAAAGTGGAATAGAGAATATAAGGATTTAAATTTGCTTGATTAATTTTGAATGATGGTAGATTGGTGCAATCAATAAATTTAAATATCTTAACAGAATGATTTAGAAACAATTACCAATGGGTAATGGTTATTCTACTAAAAGAAGGAACAGTCAAATGGAAACAGCCTGGGGAGGGAGCAGGGAGCAGGAAAGACACACAAGGATAATATTCAACCTAGACAAAAGATTACTATGTTTTCAATAAATGTGCAACCCTTTCTTACGTAAGTAACTATTCACCAGGAATTAAATTCATCAGTGATGAATATGCTATTTTTTGTAAAGTGTATAAGAGAAATCCTTCTTTACGTATGACAACAAAGTATTAAAGAAATGTGTGTTCAATATCAGCTAACTCCTACTAAAACTATTTGAATATTGTATTACAAGTTAAAAATTGAGCTGGGGATATAGCTAGGGTTTGCCTAGTATGCCTGAAACCTTGGGTTCAATTCCCAACACTGAAAAAAAAATTAAAATTGATGATGTTGAAAAGAACTGCTTTTCTCAATGAAGCTCAAGTAAGTAGAAACATAGTTTGGATTTGCTTTGATAAATTTCCAAGTAAAAGATTATAATGCTTAAAATGTAACCGATAGTCATTAAAGGTATTAGAACACATGCACATAATATAAAAATAATTTTCAATCATTAGATTCTAAAATAGATGAATATACTAATGGGTAAGGAAAAAAGGCACCTAACAAAAACTTTGAGTATCTAGAAAAGCATCTCAGATTAAATAATGTTTCAAATAATCCCAATTTCTCCTTGATAAAGGATACATATATATGTGTGTATATATATATTTATATATAGCATATACATATATATGTATATTATATAC
>JAQQSJ010002091.1:0-13200 GCA_028644305.1 Xerus rutilus
TGGAGGTGAGTTGTTACTGGCCCTTTCCCTCAGTGCTGCTTAGGGTCACCCTAGATACCCCTTAGGGTGATCGGGAGTGGGGTCCAGAGAGGGCCCTTGGGAATTCCCCCGAGAGTGGCCCGGGCCAGAATTCTGCAGCTGCCCCAGCCCTTTTCCCCATCTGCAGCATCTGAGGTTGAACGGGCCTGGAGACACTGTGCTCACGCCAATCACTCTCCAGGACTGGACAGAAAAACTAGGAAATGGCTTCAGCAGGACCCAACATGCCTGCTCTGCACAGAGCAGGTGGTTGGAAACCACCTAGGCCGGGCAACCCTTCACCAGACTCTGGCAGTGTGGCGGCTGCACTGTTGCACTTACATAGCTTAGGGGTGCCCACCATCATCCTCCAGAAATATGCACCTCAAACAGATGTGGGGTGTGTGGAGAGGAGCTTACCTTGGTGTAGTTCTCAGCAGGCCATCCCATAAGGGTTATGTCCAGCCAGACAGGACACATCTCATGCGACCAGGAGATTTTTATTCATGGGGATCAGTGAAGGTGGGTTCCAGGGAGAAGAGAAGGAAGAAAAGGGAGAGGGGGCGCGGGGCATGAGATTATAGGGCCCACAGTAAAGGCATTGTGGACTATGGATTGGTCATTTCGAGCTGGTGTGTTGGGTAAGGATTGGTAGTTTTTGGTAGTGGGCGCTTCTGGGGTAGTTGAAGGTTAACCTGGGTGGTTAGGCATGTTAGCTTGGGCAGGAAATTTGGGTGGGAAGCTGCCCAGGGCAGGGATGCTACACTGACTCCCTGGGGTCCCTCCAACAACAGGTGACATTATTAGCTCAGGTGGTGCTACAGAACCCTTTCCTTAGGCTTTAGGGAAGGGAGGGCTGAACCTGGGTGGGGAGGGCTCTTTCAACCTTACATTTCCCCCTTTTGAGTTATATAGGGATGGGAATGGGGATGGTGATGGCTCTTCTGGCTATTTCCTGCACAATTGGGGAGATATCTGCTGAGCAAGGCTGGAGGGGAAGGAGGTAGAGAACCCTGGCTCTGAAGGTTAGGCTCTCCCGATGGGAGAAGTCTTGGAAGGTGCCTTGTAGCCACAGCATCCCCAGCTGGTGGCGCCATTTTCCCAAATGCAGATGTAGAGGCAGGAGCCAGGAATCCTGGAGTAGAGCCTCAAGAAACAGTTGTAGGTGAGTCTTTGTCCCCCTTGAGAATCCAAAAGTCCCTGAGGAGAAGCTCATTAAATGTCTGATTAGAATCCTCCTGGATTTGAGATTGAATACATTTGAACAGACATGGCAGGAGGAGGCAGATTTGAGGAGCCAGCCGGGTAATGAGGGCTACATTAACAACAGTAGTGCCTTTGGTATTGAGTAGGCCATGTTCTTTGCAGATGGTGGAATGGGAGATGAGGATATGATAGACAGATTTGGAATCAAGGTATAGATTTAAGGTGGAGTCCACTGCGAGAGTGAGTGCTCGGGTGGTGGCTACCAATTCTGCCTGTTTGTTAGTGGTGTTGGGGGAAGGGAAGCAGCCTTGATAACCTTTTGGGTTTGGGGGGTTCTCTTTGGTCCTGGAGATTGAACTCGGGGCACTTGACCACTGAGCCACATCCCTAGCTCTATTTTGTGTTTTATATACAGACAGAGTCTCACCACGTTGCTTAGCACCTCGCCTTGATGAGGCAGGCTTTGAAATCAGGATTCTCCTGTCTCAGCCTTCCTAAGTGCTGGGATTATGGACTTTTGCCATGGTGCCTGGCTTCAGTAACCTTTGAATGTGAAATAGCTATCCCACAGGACATTGGCCCTAGGCAACAAAGGAACTGCCATGGGACAACTAAAGTGAGATGCCTCAGGCAAGGGACCTTCTGTGATGTGCAAGGGAGAAGGAAGAAGGAAAGAAAGAAGCTCGAGGCAGTGGTGTGAGGGGGGCCTTGAGTCCTGGGAAGAAGAGTAGCTGGCTGAAGGGAGGAGCAGGGCAGGAAGGATATAGAAATATCATCTAAGAACAAAACTAGGAGAGACAGAGCCCGACAAGGGGGAAGGGGCTTTAAGCCATTATAGGTGAGTCATTCTTTGAGATGATGTGGAGAGAGGATCATTGTGGGAGCCCCAAAAGTGAGTTTCTTTGCTTCCAATAGGAGGACGTGGGCTGCCGCTAGGGCTCTCACACAGGGCAGCCAGCCTCCAACAGTGGGATGGAGACGCTTTGGGAGATAAGTGATGGGAGCAAAGGAAGGGCCTTTATCTTGTCCCAAAACTCCCAAGGCCAGGCTTTTATCTTCATGGGGATACAATTTAAAAGCCTGGTTCTGGTTAGGGAGGTAGAGGGCGGGGCCCCAAGAAGTTCCTTCTGCAGGCTGTGGAAGGAGTGAGCTATGGAGGAGGGTGAGGCTCATGAGGACTCCCAGGTGCTCTATCATATGAGGGCTGGGCTAGGAGAGAGAAGTTGGGATCCAGGTCCTAAAGTAGCCCACAAGGCCTAGGAAAGAGAGGATTTCCTCTTTGGTACTGGGTACAGGAATTTCTCAGGTAAGGCATTTCTGTCACCGGTGATAGCCTTCAAGTCATGGGAGATTTCCACTCCCAGGAATGTGACCTGCAGTTTGTGTAACTGGGCCTTTTTTTAGTGGCTTGATAATCCTTAGAAGCTAAGAAGTTCAGAAATGTGATAGTATCATGGACAGAGGTTTGGAGGGAGGGACTAGAGAGGAGTATATCATCCACATATTGAAGGAGTGTAGAATTAGGAAGACAGAGATGTTGGAGATCAGTTGCTAATGCTTGACCAAATAAATGGGGACTGTCTCAAAATCCCTGGGGAAGGGCTGTCCACATCAGCTGGGTGGCCTGTTGAGTTATTGGACCAGTCCAGGTAAAGGCAAAGAGGTCCGCGAGTAGGGATGGAGGGGAGTACACAAGAAGGCATCTTTAAGATCGATTTACCAAAAAGTGGGTCGACCCGAAGGAAGGAGGAAGAGAATAGTATAGGGAGTAGGGACCCTTGGGTGAGTGGGGAGGACAGCAGAGTTAATGAGGTGTAAGTCGTGTACATGGTGAAAGGAACCATCACGTGTCTTTACGGCTAGAATAGGAGTGTTATAAAGAGGTGATGGAGCGGAGAAGCCCCTTATTAAGGAGGGCTGAGGTGATGGGAAGGAGTCCCAGGAGTCTGGATTTGGGAAGAGGATATCGAGATTGATTTGGGAAAGTTGGGGAATCCTTAAGGCGGATGCAGACAGGCTCGCAGGGTGCCAGTGAGGGAGTGGAGTCGTCCCAAATGGCCGGGTCAATTTGAGAACTAAGGGTCTGGAGGGTGGAGTCAGAGTGGCAATCCTGGGTGCAGGTGAGCTACCCACAGCAGGTGATAGGCCCAGGAGGAGGATTTTAGCAGGCAGGGGTGGGTGCAGGGTAACTGTGGCCCTAAACTTAGCGAGAACATCCCTGCTAATACATGGAATGGGACATTGAAGCATGACCAGGAACTGATGAGTGAAAAGATGACCTTCAAGTGAACATGTGAGGGGCAGAGTGAGATGTGGGCACAAGGTTAGTCATCCCACGCTGACAATGGATGAACTAGAGAGCCATACATGTCCCCAGAATTCCCAGAGCACTGAAAATGTGGCTCCCATATCTAAGAAAAAGGTGATGGGGCGTCCGTCAACCTAAAGGGTGACCCTGGGTTCCCATTTATCTATTCGAGCAGTCAGAAGGGAACCCAGAGGGTCCCATCAGTCTGTCGTAGCCAGTCCCAGGAGGTTTGGGATCGAGGTTGAATGGCCAGCTCTGTGGCCAGTTGGGAAAAACCCCAATGGCCCAATTGGTAACACTTTGGGCAGGGCTGGGAAGGCAGGCAGGGATTAGGACATTCTCTGGTACAATGTCTCTCAAGTCTGCATTGGAAGCATGGCCCACGGGGTACCCTATTAACAGATTTCACCTTGGGTTTCTTGTTTTGAGAGGTCAGTGAGGCTCGTTGGGCTTGGGCTAAAATCTGATATTCCTGTTTCTTAGAGCGTTCCTCATGGCTGTTATCAACCTTAAAAGCAGTAGGTAGGACTTCTGCTTGAGGGGCCAGAGGGCCCCTTTCAAGTTTTTTTAGTTTCATTTTAATGTCTGTGTAACTCTGGGAGAAAAAATAAGTTATAAGGAGCTGTCAGCGACGGGGGGTTTCGGGATCTAAATTAGTATATTGTAGCAGGGCTTTGGTTAAAAGATCTAAAAAGGAGGAGGGGTTCTCATTTTTGTCCTAAATAATCTCTTGAAGTCTTTTGTAATTAGTGACCTTCTGGGTGGCTCTATGTAGAGCAGAAAGAAGACAGGTAGAAAACTGGTCTCGAGCTATGATACCTTGATGAGTATTATAGTCCCAATTGGGATCAGTTGTGGGGACTGCCTGTGCCCCAAGTGGGTGCACAGGTGTGGTCTGATGTACCTCATTTCATAAGTGTGAGCCTGTTCCCCTAGGCATCTGCATTCCTCGGGAAGAAGAGCTTTGGCAAGGATAGTATATATATCATGGAAGGCGAGATTATAGGCCTGGAGGAGATATTGAAATTCCTTCATGTGTGAGGTTGGGTTAGAAGTATATGAGCCAAGACTCTTTTCTAGTTGTGAGAGATCAGCAAGAGAGAAGGGAACATGAATGCGGATGATGCTCTCAGTCCCCGCAACCTCTCTCAGAGGGACAACGACCCTTGAATTGTGAGAATGAGATCGAGTGGCAGGGGGGCTAAAAGCGGAGGTGGGTTGCTGCGATGTAGGAGGGTAGGCTCTGGGGTGCAGGGTGGTGTGCCAGGCTATTGAGTGGACAGGTGGCCATGGTGGTAAGGGGGAGGTTCATCTTCTGGGTCAAATTCTGGAGCCCACAGAAACTTGGATGAATGTGGTTTGCAAGTCAGGAGGACGTGGTGGGGCTTACACAGGGTGCACAGGGAGGGGTTGGCCAGGAGAAGAGAGAAGGCCTAAGTGAAAGGGATCTCCACCCACTATTTCATTGCTCATAATAATTATGTCAATCTCTAAGGAGATTAAGGTCTGAGGAGCCTGTAGGTGGCCATGAATGGGAGTCGTCTGATTGGTAGGTACGCCAATCTTGAGTAAAGTTTTATAAGTTTTCTTGGTTTAATATCGGGAAGGAGACCGAGAGTGGAAGGATTTTTAAGAAGTGATGTAAGGGGGAGTCTGCCGGGAAGGGAGAGCTCAATCCCATCCTGCTACCTGGCATCTATTATGTGCCTGGCAGAGCATCCTCTAGTAGGGCAGGAACAGACAACAGATAAAAACTAGCGAACAAAATGAGTCATCACCCGAGTCGTCCTTGTCAAGTCCCTCCTGGAGAGGTTGGGTCCAGACCGCCTGGGCCCAGGATTTAGGAGAACCCTCCTGGAGGGGCACAAAGTTCGATCCAGATGGCAGAGGTGATCAGGGAAGAGTCAGGCTATTCCCACTGGTAGAATTCAAGGTAGAAGGAAAGGAGGGAGGTGGGAGAAGGTAAAAGGGTCTGAGAAGTGGAGAATCTAAGAAAGTGGGGTGAAGATTCTGGAAGTCCACCATAACCGTGAAGGTGGTTGTGGGGTGCAGTCTTCCCTTTGGGACAGACAGGGGCACACTGGTACTCACGGCTGGTCACCTGTGGGAGTCTGCCCACAAAGGTGTAATTTCCTTGACAGGGGAACTCACCAAATGAAGTTTGTGGTGGATGCAGGAGGTGGGGATCGCAAGAGTGGCAAAGCCTGATAAGGGCATGGTCAGCAGTCCAGGATGAGGGGTCTCAAGAGAGCAGCCCTCATCCGAGTCATGGCGCCAATGTAAGGGTTGTGACCAGCGTGACATGACACACCTCATACCACCAGGAGATCTTTATTCATGGAGATCAGTGCAGGTGGGCACCCGGGAGAAGGGGAGGAAGAAAAGTGAAGAGGGGGCGTGGGGCATGGGATTTATAGGACCCACAGTGAATGCATCATGGACTATGGGTTGGTCATTTCAAGCTGGTGTGTTGGGTAAGGCTTGGTAATTTTTGTAGTGGGCACTTCAGAGGTAGTTAAAGGTTAAGCTGGGCGGTTAGGCTTTGTTAGCTTGGGCGGGAAACTGCCCAGGGCAGGGACTGCCCTAGGATTTAGGGAAGGGAGGGCTGTCACTGGTGGGGAGGGCTATTTCTACCTTACACATGCAAATATGTCACCATTGGTCACCTGTGAGGACTGCTGCTTCCTCACATGCGGAAGTATAACACTAGAGAAGTGCGCCAAGGCAAGCCTTTAAGAGGGGTTTATTTAAAAGGGGTAACATAGACTTCTCCTGAGAGGGAGAAGGGGGCCATAGCTGGTATCTTGGTGTCCCAAGAAGGACACGTGTTTTGTCCTTTTCTGTGTCCTAGGCTTCCTGTGTTCTCCTGCTCTCTTCCCCTTATCTCTCTCCTTCCTGTGCAGGTGACTAGGCCCAGGATGTGTGGTGGGCTGGCCAAAAAAATGAAAAGGTACATGGATAGGGGGCGGGGCCGAGGTGGAGTGATTTGGGAAGGAAGGAGGGTGTGATTAACAACTCCCTAGGGAGAGAGAATCCCCAGGACAGGTTCCCTTAGCAACATGTTGGAGCAGGGGCACGTTATTTTGATAAGAGTGGAGGAAGGGCTCTGGAGGCATTAGCATTTCAATCCCTCTTCAACTTCCCCCTCCCAAATCAGCCTCCATGATCTGTCCTGACTCCATGTCCCTATCTATACTGACTGCAGGTCTAATTCTGGCTTCATTCCCCTTTCTAGTGTTAGAAACTCCTTAGAGCTGTAAGGAAATGTGTCCATGACCCATCTGGCTTCTTTGAGCTGAGAGAGGGCAACATGAGAGGGCAAGCTGCTTTAAGTTCCCATTTAGAAGTTGGGTTGAATCAAGTCTGTTTGGGGAAGATCAGGTTGTAAAGTCGCTTGGGTTGGGTGCTTCTGTGAGAGAGACACAAAAAGACATGCGTCCTGAAATTAAAATAAAATTAATTTTGCAGCATCTAGAACATGTCAATGAATATCATGAAGATGATAAAGTCAGTAAGGCAGGAAGAGTAGGTCAGAGGATCCTGCTGGGGTCAGAGAGAAAGGATAAGGGTTGAGAATTTGACCCTATAACAAGGCTGGAGAGGACACGGCATGTATACATAGTATTTAATTTTTAATGTCACAGATGTCTATCCTCTTAATATGTAGTTAAGCTAGTTAATGTCATCTGATTTTGTGAAATATTATTTTATTGACATGTCCTCTGTTTAGTAGAAATCCTTTATTCCTATTACTTAAGGCTAGATAATTTTACCAGCAAACATTAAGTCTACCTGTGGAGGTTAGGAAGATCTATAGGACATAAACTGACTAAAAATTTCTGTCTCTGGCAGTTTCTCTTGACAGTTATCACACATTCCTGCCTCAGAATCTCTCCTTTGTAGTCCCCAGTCTTATTTATTCTTGGGGGCTGATACAAGTGTGTTACATTAAACTATTTTTTAAATGCCTAGGAATGGCTGTGTTTTGGTATAACTGTTTTTGCTAGGTGTTTAAGATGAAGCAGATCAAATTGACTTTTGTTTCCATCTATTGTTATAAGAAGTCAGCTGAGTTCACTTGGGAATCAGTCTTGAGGAATTTGAAAGCAGCTTCTTAGTTCTGTTAGTGCCATTTTTGCTAGGATACATCGAGGTCTCACTGACTATGTGACTTCCCTTGGAAGCATGAGGGATGTTTCCCTTCTCCAATGACCCTCCCCTTCCTAGCAAGGGCACTGATTGGCTTTCTGTTCTCCTGTGGTCTCATTATTGTCACTGATCAAGAGGTGATGTGGCCCAGAGTTGTAAAGCTCTTTAGAGAATTTCCCTTTGTCCCTGGATTCAGGCTGACTCAGAAGGCAAGAGCAAAATACTGGTTTTCTTGGCCCTTTAAATTTAACTTTCATTATTCTGTCTTTGTTAGGTTAGTGAGGCAAATGCAGAACGCACCAACATAGTCACCACCGAGGCCCCGGTCACATGTGCAAAGGCACATGGAACACACAGTATGGCCGCTGCCATTCTTCCTCACTCATCCAGGAAGGACTCTGACCCCAGCAGGATCCTCTGACCTACTCTTCCTGCCTTAAGATGTCCCCTTTCTGACCAGGCCTTTACATTTTTCTGTACTGTGGATCACGTGTGCCATTCTCCTGGACACACTCTGATGGACAGGAGAGTTTAGCCCGAGAGCATATTTCCAATGAAGCCTTGCCCAGCGGCTTTAATTTGCCTCCCTTTGGTCATCTGGCTTTAAAGTCTTGATATTAAACATCCAGCAAGCCAGTCTGACCAGTCTTAAAGTAAAGGTACTGGGTTTTAACTTCAATATCTATTTGTCTTTTAGGTGATGGCTTATTTATCTTAAATTAAGCTAGGTTGTGTGTTCCTGAAGTAGTACCTCTGCAAAATATTTACAGGCAATAGTCATACAGTTTAAGGAAAATACAAAATGAAATTAATAACTAGAGTGAAAACATATTTAGTTTGTGTAATAGCTCTCTTGAATTTTATCTGAGTTATACATTATACCCCTTTTGAGATCCTAGTAACCTTTGTAACAAAATCAATGTTTTTTAAAAAATTTTTTTATTTGTTGATGGATCTTTATTTTTTTATTTCTAGGTGGTGCTGAGAATTGAACCCAGTGCCTCACACATACGTGGCAATCACTCTGCCACTGAGCCACAACCCCAGCCCCCAAAATCTGCCTTTTGAACACAACTTTAAATGAAGTGAACTCTGGCTGGCTTTGAAGACATTTTAACACATCGTAGGTGGGAGACAGAGCCTTACTCAGGTAAGGTGGGAACCCTCACGAATCTTAGTGTTATCGTTGTGAAGTTGATCTTCATTTCTTAAATCATTTTACGATGTTTACATATATTGTCTCATGAGTCCCCATGAATGTTACATCTAAAACATGAATTAAAGAAAGGCTGAGGGAGCTTTTAACTGTTTTGGGTGTGGATAAGTAGCAAAATGTTTTCAGGTCTCATAATATGAAAGTTTAAATAGATTAGGCCCTCATCTACTTCAAAATACATTTAAGTTTTACTCCAGTGTAAAAGATAACAAACCTTTTATATTTTTTTGATATCAGGTTTAGTTACAGAACATTAAATGATATAAAAAAATCCTCAGTAAAATCTATTATACTTGTATGTCTAAAATTACCATATAATTTTAGTTTAGAGAATGCCAGCTTTATATAATCCTCTTTTAAACCTCCTACTTTAAAGACTTGTATCCCTGAAAGACAAAAACACATTTAATGTACAAATAGGAGTAATAACACCATAATTACATTGATGTTGTTATAGTAACCAAGGTTAGCCTTAAAGAAAAACCTAGACTCTGTAACATAGTATAATACTCCAAAATAAAAGTGTTATTTATCCACACTTGTATAAACCTTAATTTCTTTGAGATCAGTTGATTTAAAGGGTAAAACGTAACAGAAGTTAATGTTTTAAGAAATCCTTGCCATTTTTCTTTAATTTTTTTTTAGTTGTAGATGGACAAAATATCTCTATTTTATTTATTTTTATGTGGTGCTGAGGATTGAACCCAGTGATTCACGCATGTGAGGCAAGCACTCTACAACTGAGCCACAGCCACAGCCTGCCATTTTAACATATAGATTCAAACTTGGTTTATATCAGTATATTAACATTTCACCTTAGGGAAACACCTTAAATAGCTTTGACTGATTCCTCCAAAAATATATATATGTAGATACATATATAAAACAAACTTATTACATACAATCATAAAATTTGTTCTTAACTTACATTCTTTATCACTTCCTTAAACACATTCATTTATTTTATCACATAAATACTTTCTTTCTTTCTTTCTTTCTTTCTTTTTTTTTTGGTACTGGAGATTGAACTCAAGGGCCCTCGACCACTGAGCCACATCCCCAGCCCTATTTTGTGTTTTATGTAGAGACAGGGTCTCACTGAGTTGCTTAGTGCCTCGCCATTGCTAAGGCTGGCTTTGAACTTGCGATTCTCCTGTCTCAGCTTCCCTAAGTGCTGGGATTACTGTCTTGTGCCACTGCATCTGGATTCACATAAATACTTTCTTACCAGAAACAATTTCTCTTCCTTCTATGAAATAATTTTCAGATCTAGAACCTTCTAATTTCTCTTTCCCATCTGTTAACCCATTCTTCTGTTCACATTCAGAAACAATCCTTCTACATTTCTGAATGTAGACAAATAACTCCATTTTAATGAGAAGAAAAACTTTGTTATTTACAGTTCTCTAATTGAAACGGTTGAAACTTTTGGGCTTTTATTCAAAGAAATATTCTATAAACCTTTGTATATAGAACCACATCTGTTTACCATTTCATGAAGACACAATTTTCCAGTATATAGAATTATACCTGTAGGAACATTAAACATGGTGACCTTGTTTTTAGTGATGACAAAGCAATTTTAAATATTTTTTAAAATTTATCATTGATGAAAGTACCAATAATGTTACCCTATGGAATTCAAAGGGGTTAAAAGTACTTGATGTTAGATTTAACAGTTAGCATTTTAACTGCAAATTTATTATATGTCTAACTTAAACATTTATGAGTAATCCCATGTCAAATCTAATTTAATTATTTTTATTATAAAAACTAAGACTTGGACAAGTGAATTGAACTGTATTAGCCATTTCCCCCTGATTGAAGACAAGTCCTAGAAACAATGGATATTAGACATTTTTTTTTTCCATACTGGGGATTGAACTCAGGGGCACTTGACCACTGAACCACATCCCCAGCCCTATTTTGTGTTTTAGGTAGAGACAGGGTCTCACTGAGCTGCTTAGCACCTCGCCGTTGCTGAGGCTGGCTTTGAACTCGCGATTCTCCTGTCTCAGCCTCCCTAAGTGCTGGGATTACAAGTGTGAGCCACCACACCCGGCTGGATATTAGACATTTTATAGACATTAACATTTTATTAGTTCTTTGAACATCTAGAAAGACTTGTGAGTTAATTTTAAAGACCTCTTTACTTTTATCTGTTTACACAAGTTAAGTTGAACTTTCTGAAATCATGTGAATTAAAGGTACTTGGATCCAATTTTACATTTTTATCCATGAGCACTCATTATCTGTGTCAATTTTGATATCATATACATGATATATGGACATACACACATATAGACTTACAACACACAAGTGTGCACACATAACACAATAAGCAGAGGCCTTGTAGCCTCTTGCAGGTGAATTTCCATTGCAATGTTGAATGTTTAAAAACTCCATCATTCAATAAAAAGAAAGCTGATGAGAAAACCATTAACCTAGATGTGTAGGATTAAAACCATGAGCTCAGAACATATATATAGAGCTAAAGAGAAGCAAGAGTCCTAGAAAAAATGATGCAGCTGGTAACTATTTTTAAAAGTACCATATAGTTTTGGTCCAGGCCTAGCCAAATAAGACACATTTTCTTTCTTTTTTTCCCCCTTGGGTCTCAGACTGGTCTACTGAGCCTACAGGCTTTTCACATTTCTGTTTCAATGTAAGTCCTGACGAAGATGTGGAAGGAGCTAGCGGAAGCTGCTGTTCAGAAACCTCATGCCTAAGGCATTTTAACCATTTTTTCTCTAGTTGGTCATTGGACAGATTTTGGATGCAAATTATGATAACTTATTTTTTCAGTACTTTTGAGAGCAAAGCTACTATGTTAAGCTCTTTACTGAGATAAGCTATTGGCTGTTAAACAGGTCTGTTCTTTTTGTGTGTGACCATTCCTGGGGTTATTCCTTGTCTCTCAGTGACAAAGAGGTTCAATCTTTTTCCATAGGTCAGCTGAAGGCAGAGGCTTGAAGTACGGCTCTTTTGAATGTCTTAAAGACTTCCAAAGCCTGCTAATAACTGAGAAGGGAGTGAGTTTTTTGGTAATAGGCTGTTCAGATATCCCTTCAAGAAGTCTAGAATGAGAAGTGTGAACAGAAAAGCTGGCCTTAGTTTCCAAAAGGAAATTGACCTCTTGGCTGTCTACAGAGAAGCAGGAGAAGCATACCTGGGGCTCATGTGGTAAGAAGCCCTTGGAATCCAGTTAGGGCTGTTGGGCCTGTGGAGATGAATTTGGCTGCCTTTTTCCTCCCAGGAAGCTTCTTCCTCCTGAGGCAATGTCACAAGTAGCACATGCAATTAATAATTACTGGGAGGCTGATTGTCTTTAAATAGAAGTGTATGTTCACTCACAGCAATCATCAAATACAATTAATTAATGCAAAAATGTTGGGTGTGCTGGAGCACCCCAACTAGCACTCAATGTGCACAAATTAAACACTATAGGTAAGTTACACTGTGCTAGGCAACTAAACACTACCAGTGATTCACACAATCCAAGGGCAACTAAACATTACAAGTAACTCACACAATCCTAGGGCAACCACAAGCCCCAAAATACCTCCGGTGCCGTGTGAGTTTTCTTAGCCAAAGAGCAGATGGTGTCCTTGTCTGGTGGTTCTCTTCAGCTGGTGGCTGGACATCAGGGAATGGTGGAGTTCATCCAGGGATAGACAGCAAGGTGGCCTGTCTTGTTGATATCCTTGGAACAAAACCCACAAAGTGGCAGGGCAAGCAGTTTAAATGCAGTTCCAAGTCGGTGGTGTGAGCTGGTGATTGGATACACCCAGTAAAAGTCAATGTCCCTTGGTTATGTCCAGTGAGATAGTATAATTGCAACTGGGCCTTTCTTTGTGCATGAGCATGGAGCTGAGCTCCCCATCAATTGTAACCAGTCAGTGCTAGGCAGACCTATGGTTAGGTGCCCCTTACAGCCCCTTATCAATTGCAAGCAGGCATGACTAAGCAAGCCAGTGGCTGCTATTGCTTATGGCCAGCAACTTAGTGAGTCCCCAGCATGTCCGGGCATGTCTGTGGCATATGCTCCTTACAGGCCAAGACTAGAGCTTCAGGCTTTTCCTGTCTTTACATTCTTTCTCTTCCTTTTCCTTTCCTGTTTTCTATTATGAATGAAGGGAAGTTATGAACTGCAGGATGTCACCTAAAGTTGAACCAGGGTCTTATGCCTATTTTTGAAATTTCCTCCCAAATGTCTAGAGCTGACTGAATGACAAGTTTATCCTTTTAAAGAGGGAGGTCCTCTATGGATTCAGGATTCAGAGTGGTGTGTTTTTTCTTGTCT
>JAQQSJ010002092.1:0-13198 GCA_028644305.1 Xerus rutilus
TTTTTTTTTTTTGGTACTGGGGATTGAACTCAGGGGCACTCGACCACCGAGCCACATCCCCAGCCCTATTTTGTGTTTTATGTAGAGACAGGGTCTCACTGAGTTGCTTAGCTCCTCGCTGTTGCTGAGGCTGGTTTTGAACTCGTGATTCTCCTGTCTCAGCCTCCCAAAGTGCTGGGATTACAAGCATGAGCCACCACGCCCGGCTAAGCAGTTACTTTTGTATGTAGTAGTAGTCTCAAAAGTTTCCCTCATACCCAAAAATCATAAAATTCAAATTGGCAGCAACAATTTAAAATACAAAAGAAAAAGTACAAGAGAACATTGGAAGGAACAAGTAACATGAAATTAATGTTCTGTTAAATAATGTTAACCACTATTGCTGCTGCTATTGTTAATGTTCATTATAAATAATGAGGTGAGAGTATGATTTTTCAAATCTATGCTTTTTCTATTTTTAGTTTTATTTTTATTTCAGTGTACTTAATTAGGTAAATGTGTCTTTATTTGACTTAACAGTCGGAGAATTATCTGTTCTTAAACCAGATAGAATTTAGTTCATTAGTTAGTTGTTGAGTGCTTATAATGTATCAAGTGCTTCTTATAATGAAAATATCAATTCTAATCTTTGTGCTGAGCCTTTTTTCTACCCATATATAATAAGTACTAGAAATGATAGCTAACATGTATTGAATCTTTACTTTGTACCATGCTGTGCTGAGTATAGCCCTAATCTCACTCAGTCTTTTTCTCAGGTAAAAGATTAACAACAGATACCTATTTTGGTTTCCCCATTGATCATTGCCATGTCTTTAAATAATGTGCTCATAACTGATTATTTATCAGCTTTAAGCATTATTTCAGGCAGGGATGTAGCTCAGTGGTTGAATGTTTGCCTGATAATGCACAAGGCCCTGGGTTCCATTCCCAGAATTGCACCTCCACACACAAAAATGTGCTTGATTATTTATTTATTTATTTATTTTTTAAAAATTTATTTTTTAGTTATAGGTGGACAGAATATCTTTATTTTATTTTATTTATTTATTTTTAATATATATTTTTTTTAGTTGTTGTGGACACAATATCTTTATTTAATTGCTTTGTATATGGTGCTGAGGATCGAACCCAGGGCCTCACGCATGTGAGGCAAGTGCTCTACCGCTGAGCTACAATCCCAGCCCATCTTTATTTTATTTTTATGTGGTGCTGAGGATCGAACCCAGTGCCTCACGTGTGCTAGGCGAGCACGCTACCACTGCGCCATAACCCCAGCCCCTTGATTATTTATAATAAAATAAGTGAGAAAATAATTAAATTTAGTGAAGAACACTAAACCATTCCTTTCTAGCCTACTCTTTCCAATATAATTGTGAGACTGGGGTTGTAGGTCAGGGGTAGAGTGCTTACCTAGAACGCGGGAGGCCTGGTTCACAAACAGCCAAAAACAAATCTCCAATATAATTGTGGCACTACTTGAGTGTCATCATTACTTTTGTAACTTTCACTGATGTATTTAAGCTTTTCTTTTCTTCTATTAAGTGCATATGCACGCATACATTATTTATGATATATACGCATAGGTGTACATATGCATGTTTATGTATTACACAGTAAGCAGAATTTACATTTTATAGAGTAGTCAAATTTACCCTTAAAGTTTCCTTAAATGTCCATCAAGTAGATTATACTTAGTTTATTTAAGTCTGTATAATAATATATGTAAACTGTATAAGGTATTTAATAATGTGTCTTTTTTTAAAATGAGTAAATCCATCTTTTAAAAAAATTTTTTTAGTTGTCAATGGATCTTTATTTTATTTATTTATATGTGCTGCTGACAATTGAATCCAGTGCCTCATACATGCTAGGCAAGTGCTCTACCACTGAGCCATAACCCCAGCCCTAATAATGTGTCTTTTAAAACCTCTTAAAGCAATTATATTCAGAATTAAAATGTTCTTTTGCTGTTTGTCAGGGAGGTTAAGTATATTTTTAGAGAGCCAGTTTGTTCTTATTACTTACCATCATATTTGCCTTGTAGATTTTTCTTAGTTCTTATTTTTGGAGGTTTTCCCAATTAATTTTTAAATTTATTTCCTGAAAAATTAGGCAATATTGTCTCTTTTTTAAAAATATTTTTTGGGCAACTCAGTGAGACCCTGTCTCTACATAAAACACAAAATAGGGCTGGGGATGTGGCTCAGTGGTCGAGTGCCCCTGACTTCAATCCCCAGTACCAAAAAAAAAAAAAAAAAAAAAAAAATATTTTTTGGTTATAGATGGACACAATATCAAACCCAGTGCCTCACACGTGTGAGGCAAGCACTCTGTGGCTAAGCCACAACCCCAGCCCGGCAATATTGACTCTTATTGTTTGGTTGCTTAAATATTGTTTTTACTTCTTATCAATAGTAAAGAAACTCCTAAAATAATTGACACTTTCTTTTGTCAGTGTGCACTAATTATTTCACACCAATTTGTACTCCCTGTGGTAAAAAACACGCCCTTAGCTGGTGTGTGGCGCAAGCCTGTAATCCCAGCAATTAGGGAGGCTGAAGACAGGAGAATCACGAGTTCAAAGCCAGCTTCAGCAAGGGCGAGGCACAACTCAGTGAGACTCTGCCTCTACATAAAACATGAAATAGGGCTGGGGATGTGGCTCAGTGGTCGAGTGCCCCTGAGTTCAATCTCCTGTACCAAAAAAAAAAAGTACTAGGGATTGAACCCAGGGGTGCTTAACCACTGAGCCACATCCCCAGCCCTTGTTCTATTTATTTATTTAAAAATTTTTAAAATTGTAGATGGACACAATATCTTTATTTTATTTATTTATTTTTATGTGGTGCTGAGCATCGAACCCAGTGCCTCAGGCATGCAAAGCAAGTGCTCTGCTGCTGAGCCACAATCCCAGCCCCTTTGTTTTATTTTTATTTAATGACAGGGTCTAAGTTGCTGAGGGCCTAGCTGAATTGCTGAGGCTGCTTTTAAATTTGAGATCCTCCTGCCTCAGCCTTTTGAGCCACTGGGATTACAGGTGTGCGCCACTGCATCTGGCAAAAAAGAAAGACTGACTTTTGATGAGTGTAAAGTAGCAGTTCCCCATTTTCTTTGTAATAAGCTGTGTAAAAGTTGACATACATAAAGAAGTGTGCAAAAGTATATTATAGCTCTGCAAAATTTTCTTTCTTTTTTTTTCTACCAGGGAGTGAACCCAAAGGCCCCCCTAATCCCTAAGTCATATTCCCGGCCCTTTTTATTCTTTTTTTAAATTTTGAAACAGGTTGCTCACTAAGTTGCTTAGAGCCTCTCTAAATTGCTGAGGCTGGCTTTGAACTTGGAATCCTCCTGCCTGAGCTTCCTAAGCCACTGGGATGACAAACCATGCCTAGCTCCACAAATTTTTAATTTTTGACCAAATTGTTTTCCAGTTCGACTGTATCATTTTTGTCCCCATCAGCAATGTACAAAAGTTTCAGTTTCAGTACTGTCCTAGTCAGTACCTTGTCACTGCCTGTCTTTTCTGATTATAGTCATTGTGGTGGCTACAATCATTATGAATGGTGCCACTAGTACATTCTTTTAAAAAATGTTTTTATTAATGCTTTATAGTTACACATGATAGTGAGGTTCATTTTGACATATTCACAAATACATATACTATAAGTTGCTCTATCTCAATATACAGTATTTCCTCTTTTCCTCCCTTTCTTTCTCCTCTAATCCTCTTCTTCTACAGTGTTGGTCTTCCTCCTTCTTTTTTTTTTGGTACTAGAGATTGAACTCAAGGGCACTTGACTTTCTTAACACATTTTTACATGTGTCTTTAGGTGATTATATGTGTTCTATTGGGAATATGCTAAGGAGTGGAATTGTATCATGGTTCTGTATCTAGCTTTGGAAGATATAAAGAAATGGTGTTCTGGGCTGGGGTGTGGCTCAGTGGTTGAGCATTCGCCTAGCATGTGTGAAGCACTGGGTTCAATTCTCAGCACCACATATAAATAAATAAAATAAAGGTCTATTGACAACTAAAAAAAATTAAAAAAAAAAGAAATGGTGTTCTAAAGTGATTGTTGGAATTTACAATACTGTGGACAGTGATTGAGAGTTGTAGTCGCTCTGAGTCCTCATCAACACTTGTCTTTCTTTTTAGCCTCTGTTGAGTATATGGTGGTCAAAATATTATAGATTAGATTTTCATTTTCCTGATGTCTGATGAAGTTGAGTAAGTTTTTCATATCTTGTTTGGGCATTTAGATACGTTGCATTATGAAGTTCCTGTCAAGTTATGTTGGTTTTTCCCCCTTATTTATTTATACTTCTCTCAAAAATATATTTAGGATATGATTCCTTTGTCAGATGTTGTATGCATTGCAGACTTTGCTATAATCTCATGCAGAAATGTCACATTTTATGGCTTGCCTTTTTATCTATTAATGGTTTCTTTTGATAAAAACAACTTCTTCATTTTCATGAAATGTAGTATATTTTCTTTTAAAGTTAGTGTTCTTTATGTCCTATTTAAGAGTTTTCTGTTACCCAAAGGTCCACCCTGTGGTGTCATACAATGTTCTGAAATTTTTATTCTTTAATCTTTCACATTTAGTTGTGGTCTGTCTGAAATAAGATTTTTTGTATGGTGTGGGATTGGAGTCAGGATTTTACTTTCTATGTGAATACCCAGTTGAAGAAGCACTGAAAAGTCTTACCACTCTACCTGCATCCCTGTACTGTATGGAAGGGATATTTTGTGGCCCATGAATTAACTATATCTGTATAAATCTATTTCTGGACTTCATTCTATTCTTTTTTTAAAGTTATTTTTTCAACTTAGGTATATATGACAGCAGAATGAATTTTGATCGATTGTACACAAACAGCACAACTTTTCATTTCTCTGGTTGTATACAATATAGAGTTACATCATATGTGCAGTCATACATGTACCTAGGGCAGTGATGTTCATCTCATTCCACCATCTTTCCTACCCCCATGTCCCATCCTCTCTTTTCCCTCCCCTTGGACCAAAGTTTCAATCAGCATCCACTTATCAGAGATAACATTTGACCTTTGGTCTTTTGGGATTGGCTTACTTCACTTAGCATGATGTTCTCCAACTCCATCCATTTACCTGCAAATGCCATAATTTTATTTTTTTAATACTGAGTGATATTCCATTGTTTATATATATCACAGTTTCTTTATCCATTCATCTATTTGGGCATCTAGGTTGGTTCCACAGTTTAGCTATTGTGAATTGAGCTGCTATAAACATTGCAGTGGCTGTGTCATTGTAGTATGCTGTTTTTAGGTCCTTTGGTTATAGACTGAAGAGTGGGATACTGGGTCAAATGGTGGTTCCATTCCAAGTTTTCTAAGGAATCTCCATACTGCTTTCCATAGTGGTTGCACCAGTTTGCAGTCCCACCAGCAATGTATGAGTGTGCCTTTTCCTCCACATCCTCATCACCACTTGTTGTTTGTATTCTTGACAGCTGCCATTCTGACTGGGGTGAGATGAAATCTTAGAGTAGTTTTGATTTGCATTTCTCTTGTGGTTAGAGATGTTAAACATTTTTATTTTTTTAATATTTTTTTTAGTTGTAGATGAACACAACATCTTTATTTATTTTATGTGGTGCTGAGGATTGAACCCAGTGCCTCATATATGTGAGGCAGGTGCTCAACTGCTGAGCCATAACCCCAGCCCCTAAACATTTTTTCATATATTTGTTGATTCATTGTATACCTTCTTCTGAGAGGTGTCTGTTCAGCTCCTTAGCCCATTTATTGATTGGGTTGTTTGGTTTTTTGGTATGAAGTGTTTTGAGTTCTTAATATATCCTGGAGATCAGTGCTCAGTCTGGTGTGCATGTGGCAAAAATTTGCTCCCAGAATGTAGGCTCTCTGTTAACCTCATTGATTATTTCTTTTTAGTTTGAATCTATCCCATTTATTGATTCTTGATTTTATTTCTTGCATTTTAGGAGTCTTGTTAAGGAAGTCAAGACCTAATCTGACATGATGAAGATTTGGGCCTACTTTCTCCTCAGTTAGGCACAGGGTCTCTGGTCTATTCCTAGATCTTTGATCTGCTTTTGAGTTGAGTTTTGTGCATGGTGAGAGAGAGGGGTTTAGTTTCATTTTGCTGATTATGGATTTCCAGTTTTCCCAGCATCATTTGTTGAAGAGGCTATCTTTTCTCCAATGTATGTTTTTGGCACCTTTGTCTAGTATGAGATAACTGTATTATGTGGGTTTGTGTCTGTGTCTTCTATTCTGTACCATTGGTCTACATGTCTGTTTTGGTGCCAATACCATGTTGTTTTTGTTACCATAGCTTTGTAGTATAGTTTAAGGTCTGGTATTGTGATGCCTCCTGCTTCACAATTCTTGTTAAGGATTGCTTTGGATATTCTGGGTCTCTTATTTTTCCAAATGAATTTCACGATTGCTTTTTCTATTTCTATAAGGAATGACATTGGGATTTTAATTAGAATCACATTGAATCTGTATAGCGCTTTGGGTAGTATGGCCATTTTGACAATGAACATGGGAGATCTTTCCATCTTCTAAGGTCTTCTTTGGTTTCTTTCTTTAGTATCCTGTAGTTTTCATCATAGAGGTCTTTCACCTCTTTCGTTAGATTGATTGCCAAGTATTTTATTTTTTTTGAGGCTATTGTGAATGGGATAGTTTTCCTAATTTCTCTTTCAGAGGATTCATCACTTATATATAGAAATGCAGTTGATTTATCAGTGTTCATTTTATGTCCTGCTGCTTTGCTGAAATCATTTATTAATTCTAGAAGTTTTCTGGTGGAAGTTTTGGATCTTTTAAGTATAGTATCATGTTGTGTGTGGGTAAATAATGATAGTTTGAGTTCTTGTTTTCCTACTTGTAGTCCTTTAGTTTCTTTCGTCTAATTGCTCTGGCTAGAGTTTCAAGGACTATGTTGAATAGAAGTGGTAAAAGAGGACATCCCTGTCTTTTTTTTTTTTTTTTTTGGGTACTGGAGATTGAACTCAGGGGCACTCAACCACTGAGCCACATCCCCAGCCCTATTTTGTGTTTTATGTAGAGACAGGGTCTCACTGAGTTGCTTAGCACCTTGCCATTGCTGAGGCTGGCTTTGAACTCACAATTCTCCTGTCTCAGCCTCCCTAAGTGCTGGGATTACAGGCTTGTGCCACCGCGCCCGGCTATCCCTGTCTTGATCCCATTTGTAGAGGGAATGTTTCCAGCTTTTCCCCATTTAGGATGATGTTGGCCTTCAGTTTTTTATAGATAGCTTTTACAATGTTGAGATATGTTCCTACTATCTCTAGTTTTTCTAGTGTTTTGAACATGAAGGTGCTGTATTTTGTCAAATGCTTTCTCAGCATCAATAGAGATAATCATGATTCTGAAGTTTCTCTCTTACAGCTTTTAAAATTATATGTTTATTGTGTATGGTAAGCATTTTCATTATAATTTGCCTTGGTGTGGATCTGTTGTAGTTTTGTACATTTGGTGTCCTGTAAGCCTCTTGTATTTGATTTTGCAATTCATTGTTCATGTTTGGGAAATTTTCTGATATTATTTCATTGAAGAAATCATGCCTGCCTTTGGTTTGTACTTTTGTGCCTTCCTCTATCCTGGTTGTTCTTAGCGTTGGTCTTTTCATGTTATCCCATAATTCTTGGATATTCTGTTTATGGTTTCTTACCATCTTCATTGTGTGGTCAATTTTATTTTCAAGATTTTATATTTTGTCTTCATTGTCTGAGGTTCTGTTTTTGAAGTTGTGTAGTCTGTTGATGATGCTTTCTATTGAATTATTTATTTGGTTCATTGTTTCCTTCATTTCAAGAATTTCTGCTTGTATGTATGTATGTATTTATTTATTTATTTTAAAAAGAGTCTCTCTTGAAGTAATCTTTTGCTCCCTGTATTTGCTTCCTTATCTCTTTGTTGGAGTGATCAATTGTTGCCTGTAATTGCTCTCTTATATTATTCTGTGCTTCACAGATCATTTTAATTATGTATGTTCTGAACTCCTTTTCTGACATTTCATCTACTGTGCTGTCAATGGTTCTATTATTGTAGCATCTTGGTTTGATGGGGCATTTTCTTCCCTTGTTTTTTCATGGTGTTCATGTGTTTTCCTCTCTGGCAGTGCTAATCTGAGGTATTACAGTTTCTACCCTATAATATTGTAGTGTTTCTGCAGGTTACCAATATCTCAACTCTGGTGTAACTGGGCCTGCAGGGACCTTGGGGATGATTTCCTGGTCCTGGCTGTTCTCTCTAGACGAAAGTAGACCGGGATAGCTGCCGCTTGGTAGATGGGGGGCCTGTAGCACCTCCTTCGGGTCTGCTCCACCTCCTCCATGTGTTGGGGCAGGGATTGTTCTGCAGCTGGAGTTACTTCATTCTATTATGTTGATCTAGTTTTTTGAAATATGTTTGACTTTGTTTCATTGTTTTAATTAATGTGACTTTATAACAATAAATACTAATATATGGGAGTTTAAGAACCTTTTGACTATTCTTGGCCCTTTATTTTCCATATATATTTTAGAATTAGTTTGTTAATTTCCCCAGTATCCTGCCTGAGATCCCCCCCCCGCCCCCGCCCCACATACTAGGGATTAAATTCAGGGGCACTTGATCACTGAGCCACATTCCCTGCCATATGTTGTATTTTATTTAGAGACAGTCTCACTGAGTTGCTTAGCACCTGGTTTTTGCTAAGGCTGGTTTTGAGCTCACGTTCCTCGTTCCTCCTGCCTCAGCCTCATGAGCTGCTGGGATTACAGGTGTGTGCTACCGCACCCGGCATGCCTGGGGTATTGGTTGGAATTGCTTTGAATCTTTAGATCAATTTGGGAGGAACTGGTATCTTAATATGGTGTCTTTTAATCTCCATCTTTGTTTAGTGCTTTTTTTTTTCTTTTCAATTTTTTTAGCATTTTAAACACACTAGTTCACTGAAACCTCTCTCTTAAAAATCTGGGTTATTTGGTTGCTATATAGCTCTTATCTTGGATACGTTTGTCTTTCTTGTATTGGATTCATTAATTTTGGTGTCTTTATTTTTCTTCTTAGTATATTTCCTTATTTTTTGAAGCATTTTAAGCAGGAATTTCTTTGAAAAGTTTTATACTTATTATTTCACTGTAATTTAGTAATTTTAAAAATTTTAAACCGGGGATTGAACTCAGGGGTACTTGACCACTGAGCCACATCCCCAGCCCTATTTTGTGTTTTATTTAAAGACAAGGTCTCACTGAGTTGCTTAGTGCCTTGTCATTGCTGAGGCTGGCTTTGAACTCGCGATTCTGCTGTCTTAGCCTCCCAAAGTGCTGGGATTACAGGTGTGTGCCACTGCACCTGGCTTTTAGTGCCATTTTAAGAAGAAAGGGTTCTAAATATACTGTACTAGAAATCTGATAAATTTCAAAGAGTTGCATAAGTTTCCTTTATATGGATATAATAAAAGTGAAAGTTTTTTTGAAAAGAAGAAAAATCATCTGTCCCTTCACTTGCAGAGTTAAACATTGTTTAATTAATTAATGTTCCATCATATATCCTCATAGTTTTTTTTTCCTTTGGACATCTATATAATTTAAATGTATTAAGTAAATTTATTGAAAACATATAATTAGCTGGGCGCGGTGGTGAATGCCTGTAATCCCAGTGGTTCAATAGGCTGAAGGATGTCGAATTCAAATCCAGCCTCATCAATAGTAAGACACCAAGGAAGTCAGTGAGAACCTGTGTCTAAATAAAATACAGAATAGGGCTGGGGAAAGGCTCAGTGGTCAAGTGCCCCTGAGTTCAATCCCCAGTACCTCCCCATCCCCTCCCCCACAAAAAAGCTTATATATAAGGTATGGCTGCTGAGGCAGTTTTGCCAGTCTTGGCAATATAGGGAGACTCAGTCTCTTAGAAAAAAATTATAAATATACTTTTTTGTTCAGTGTATTCCTCTTTTAGTAACTAATATTTTATGAACATTTTTCATTCTATATCATTACTGAACTATCTACTCATTACAGTTTCAGGTGATATTTTGTTTCATTTGGTATGCCACTATTTATTTAATCTTTAATTGGATATATAGGTTTTTGCTTTTTAAATTATAGACAATGTATGTTGAACCACTTTGCATATAACCCAGATTATTTCCTTGTACCAATTATATAATTGAAATCTATGGGTCAGAAGACATATACATTTTTAAGGCTTTAATAGTATACAACCCAATAAAATATTTATGTTCTCAGTAGCAGTATATGAGAATGTCTGTTTCCTGTGTGATTGCTATTATTAGATGATAACATTAAAAAATTTAAATGCTGCTTAAATGCTATTTATCTTGGGTGTATGTGAAAAGGAAAATGTAAGTATGATAAGTTAGCTAAGGTATTACTCTAATGTTTTGATATTTAGAATCTGACTCTTCTGAGTAACTGTGAGATCAAAGCCATTGATTTCCTGGTTTTTCCACACTGGATTACCTGTTGTACTAGTGATTCCTTTTTCTTTTTCTTTTTGTACTAGGGATTGAATCCAGTGGCATTCTAACACTAAGCTACATCTGCATCTTTAAAAAAATTTTTTTTCTATGTATAGAATTGATAATTATGTTCCCTGTTTTCAGAGTGTTTCTGATTTCACTGTTATAGAAAAGTTGAAACCTGCGAGAGGTCATTAAAAAAAAAGCATCATTTTTTCATAGGTTGAAGAATATGTTCTTTCTTTCTTTTTAATTTTGGCAGGACTGGGAATTCAACCCAGGGGTGCTCTACCACCACCCATTTTTATTTTTAATTTTGAGACAGGGTCTTGCTGAGTTGCTGAGAGGATCACTTGCTTGTGATCCTCCTGCCTCAGCCCCTGGAGTTGCTGGGATTAGAGGTGTGTGCCAACATGTCTGGCTGAAGGATATGTTATACAATACAAATTTTATAACATTATCAGGAAGAAATGATTCATATCAATCTTGCATTTGTATCAGTCTTATCTGTGCTTTTTAAATAAAGACTGAAAAAATTATAAATATGTTTCAAGTCAGTCTTAAGTATTTGGGGAAATATTTTATGATATCCTAATACTGTAAAATAATATTTTAAGAGATGAAAAAGAATTAGACCAGTAATGAACTCTTCATTTCTAAAAATATAGTTAAGTATTGCTTACTAAATGATCTTTGGAGGGAGAAGGCAGTTTTAATGTTTTTACTTGAGTTTTTTTAAAAACTTTTATTTTATTTATTTGTTTTTATGTGTTGCTAGGATCAAACTTAGTGCCTTACATGTGCTAGGCAAGCACTCTACTGCTGAGCCACAACCCTAGCCCAGGGTTTTTTTTTTTTTTAATGGGAATAAATATTTAATTGCCTTATCTGTACTTGTTGCAGTGTCCACTGACTACACATTTTTCAACATTTTTTTTTTTAAGACAGGGTCTTGCGAAGTTGCTGGCTTTGAACTTAACAGTCCTTCTGCCTTGTACCTCTGAGTCACTGGGATGTCATGTGCAAGCCATTGTACCTAGCTGGACCTATTCTTTTTGTATGGTCCTGACTTGAACTTTCAGTTTGAAATAAATCAAACTGATGATATTAAAAAAATTACTTGACTTCTTTAACCTTTTTCCCCCTTTATTTTTGAAAGAGGAAAACTGACCATTCTTTTCTACCTTCTTCTCTGCCTACTTCTGGAGACCAGATGCACTAAGGAACATGAAGATAATCTATGTGTATACATGAGATGGTCTTTATTGTTTTTACTGTGTTGGTTTTCCTTGTCTCTGAATTCTTGTAACCTAGCTTTGTTAGGTACTATATTTCCTTATTGGAAGGAGAGGGTGAGTTGAAATTGAGGACTTTGGCACGTATTAGATATTCTAAGTCATATTTCTCTGGGAAAGTTTTTGACATTAGGTCATGGGGACCTTCTTTTTTGGTTTTTCTTTTTTTCTTTTTGTGCTGGTGATTGAATCCAGAGCCTTGTGCACACGAGGTAAGCACTCTACCAACTGAAGCCCCTTTGGGAACCTTCTTAAGTTTGTATAAGCACTGTTAAAATACTCCCAACACAAAAATATTGACTGCTTATTTAGTTTTTTATTTTTGAGATGAGGTCTTGTTGTGTTTCCCAGGCTGGCCTCAAACTCCTGCTTCAGTCTCCCTAATAGCTGGGGGTTATAGGAGTGTGTCATTATGCTCAGTGTTGATGACCATTTTATTAGGATAACTATTTAACTTCTATGCAATATTTTTTAGCTGTCACTTAAAGTCTTTTAAAATACAGCTAAAATTCAGATTTAGTAATAAAAATCTATACACTAGAGCTGGGCGCGATGGCTCAAGCCTGTAATCCCAGCACTTAGGGAGGCTGGGACGAGAGAATCGCGAGTTCAAAGCCAGCCTCAGCAAGGGCGAGGTGCTAAGCAACTCAGTGAGACCCTGTCTCTACATAAAACACAAAAAAAAATAGGGCTGGGGATGTGGCTCAGTGGTCGTGTACCCCTGCATTCAATCTCCAGTACCCCCCCAATTCTATACAATGGGATTAACTTTCATGGATATTTTCTTTATAATTCTGCTTACCTAATATCTATTTATAACAAGAATCTAAAATGGTTATTCTAAGCCATAAAATATTTACAAGTTGAATTTTCTATTAAACAGTTTTGGATTTTATAATACTTCTATTGAATTGAATTGGCATGTGAAGAAATGTTTTGGCTTAATGACTTTTTTTTTTTTTTTTTATTTAAATGCATTTCAGGTCATAGTACATAACCAGATCTCTGTTTTTCCATTTCTCTGGTTGCAAACCAGATAAAGTCACCCCATTAGAGTCTTCATAGATGTGCTAGGAGTAGTAAAGACCATCTCAAATAACCATCATTACTATGCCCATTTCCCTTACCTTCCTCCCCCCTCCCCGAACCATGTTTAGAGTTCCTGCATTTCTCCTATGATTCCCGTTCCCACCCCCGCTTATGTATTCTTATCCACTAATCAGAGAGAACATTCGGCATTTAGTTTTTTGGGATTGGCTTACTTCACTAAGCATAGTGTTCTCCAATTCCATCCATTTGCCTACAAATGCCATAATTTTATTCTCTCTTATTGCTGAATAATATTCCATTGTGTATATGTACCACAGTTTCTTTATCCATTCATCTATTGAAGGGC
>JAQQSJ010002093.1:0-13197 GCA_028644305.1 Xerus rutilus
GTAAACACGTTGTACTCACCTTTCTGCTTAATTAGCTGTTCTGTATGGAACGAGATAAGAGATAAGCAAAGATCAGTGCACAGCTCTTAACGTCTGGAAGACTCGCTGCAGAAGCAATCCTGACTCAAGTCTTTCAAGCCATGACTTTGTAAAAGATTAGCCAGACATGAGATAAGAATGAGGAGGAGGCGGAGGAGACGCTGAGACAGAGTTTCCTGTCAACCCCAGGTGCTTTCCCAAGACTGCAAAGCACCGTGAACTCCCTGTGATGCCGTCATTGGGACAGTCACTGCCTCGTGGCCTGTGTCCCCCTCCACTTTTCTGCTCTTTTCTGTGGGCCTTGCTGTAACATGTTCCTCAAAGAACCCACCCAGTTCTTGTGCGAGGCCTGAGCACCAAGGGACAGGGTCTCGGGCCCTGTGCAGGAGTAGGTGTGGTAAGAGTGGAAAGAGTCAGGACGCCCTGAACCAGCCAGCCCGTCTCCAGGGCCACACCTAGAAGAAATCCCGGGCATTGCAAAGTGTGGTGTTGTCCTTGAGCACTTCATAGAGGTGTGACTTGGTGATGATCTCAACAGCACTCATGCCTTGGTCATTGGTGTGTGGGCATGGGGAAGGATCCTAAACCCCAGAGGGTCAGCTTGGGTTAGAAAGGATCCTCCAGGCACAGAGATGCAAATGCAGAGAAGGCACTTCCTACGTTTAGGAAGCCTTCCTCCTCCTCAAACCCAGGGAAAGGAGTAAGCAAACAAAACCAGCAAACTAATGAGTAAGAAATAAGAAGTGGTAGCAGGGGGTGTGGGTACACCTTTCAATGGTGGGCGGGTCTGTGTTCAGATCGGCTCTTTTTCTAGGATTTTTATGTGTTTACTGCAGCTTTCCTTTGGCACGATGCCCAGTTTGTGCAACCAGTTTCTTTATTCCTCAGAATCAAAGTCATATTTAAAATCTTGAAGGAGTAACAGATAATAATCCAACAAAGCAAAGAGATGCTTGATCTAGCTTCTTAGGGACACTAAGAGTCCCAAATTCCCAACTGATATTTATTTCCATGTATCATGCAGGCTTTTCCTCCCTCAAATCTGTCCTTCAAATTGTAGCCAAATAATTTAGTAGAGAGGAATTTATGAATGACTCACCATTGTCCCCTGAGCCTATTTTAAAAACAAATATGTGCCCAAGTTAAAAGGTGCTTGTCTAAAATTCTGACAGTTCATTACTCTGTAGACCATCAAAGTCTGAATTGTCAATGTGTCTGAGCTCAGCGATGTGGCTGTGTTGACAGGCCACAGAGTCACAGCTGACAGGGACCGGCTGTTCTTCACTTGTGTTGCCATCCATGTCAGACTGGGACGGGTCAGATGGGTTTGCCTGAGCAGCCTCCCCGACCCCGTCTCTTGGAGCCCACAGTGGTACAGGAGGGAGCGCAGCGTCTGAGTCCTGGGTTGGGGGCTCCCAGGGTGAAACAGCCACAGGCATTAGGCATTTTCTATTTAAATGATTTTAAACTGTTTGAAGAATCATTTCTCTGACATTACTAACTATGAATTTGACAGTTGGAGGTAATGGAATGGCCAAGACCCAAAGGAGATGTAACTCCAACATCGCGTTTCTAAGCTCGGGTAGTACCGATGATTCTTACCCACATTCACTCACCTGGAGGGGCTTTTCACCTGAGAAGCAGCCTGAGAAATCACACTTGCACCTCAGCTCTGTTGGGCACCTCTGCCTGCCCTGGAGACCTGGAGACCTTCTTTTCTGATCAAGCCCAGCACCCGCTCCCCGGAGCCCTGGCCTAGGAGGCAGGGCATCACCGCTGCTCTCTAGTTCCCTCAGAACCGCATTACCCTTCACACCCAGTGCCTCCTCCGGGGCCAGGCTGCTCTGCTAGGGCGGCCTTTGCAACAGCAGCGGGACCAAAGGTCCTCGTCCTCATCTTGCAGCATCTTAATCGTAATCTAGGTCACTTACCCAGTCCAAACAGACCAAGTGAGTGAAACGAGTTTCCAAAATTTAAAATCAAAGCAGAGTAAATGGTCTTCATTTCAGAAATAAACTCCAGTCTATTTCTGGATTCTTACATCTGATCCTCTATTTGTAAGGCCAATGGCTAGGCGAAATCCAGTTCCGCACACACTTGGTAACTGCTTTTCTTCTTGCTGGACTTGACCCATTCCTCCTGTGTCCAGACCTTGTACTATTTTCCTACATCAAGTTTTAATACATAAACTTTAAACTTTGATGTTTAGATGCTCCTCAGTCTCTTCCTGTCATCAATGTGGTCCCTGGCCCTGCAGTATGAGCATCACATATTACCTAGTAGAGTCCTCATTTTTAGGACCAGCCTGGGTCTACTGAATCAGAAGTTGGCACAGGGCTCAGCTCTCTGCACTTTTAGCAGATGGACCTGTGGCACCCCAAAGGGGGAGAGCCTATGCGCTGTGGGGTCCTCACAGAAGACTTGCTGGACAGTGCCATGTGGTGGTTCTGCCTGGGTTCTCTGGAACCAACAAAGCACAGCTCCACCTTGGCAATGCTGTTGAAATTGTATACACAGGCATGTTACGCTGGGCATGTGGCCTGTCCTCACCCACGCTTTCCCTTGATCTGCTGCTAAGGTGGATGGAGTGAGTTCCTCGGAACTTTCTGAGCTCTCCTACTTCCCATAATTTTTCCTGCTGGACAACGTGTTCCAGAACATCTAATGGAGGAATGAGGGTCTGTGAGTTAAAATTAAGCCAACTCACCATGCTTCATCTTGAGTAGACCTAAGGAAAGAAAAGAAAAATGAATGGATGGGTAAGACTCATTGGGGCCTGGGGAAGCTGCCTTTCGGCTCACAAGATGCTCTGTAGACACAATTTGACATCAGGTCCCCAGAGGGATCCTCTCTGTAGCTGAAGGACCTCTAAAATGTCCACACTCTCATCTTCTGCATCCTCAGACAGCAGGTGCAGAAATAAAGAAGGCAAAAGAAAAGAAAAAACCAAGGCTTTACTCCAGGAGTGGAGTTCAGGACTTTTACCATCAAGCCAGACGTTACAGAGGAAAGCGGCTTTGCCAGCTGCGGTGCGGACCTCTTGGTGCTCTGACCCTTGTGGAGTGCGTGATCCAGGAGCACGAGCTCTGTCCACACAGCCGTGTGTTCCTCACCTCCGCCTCCCAGTCTTTTGAGTTTCAAACCATTGGGCAGAGACTCCCATCCTCCAGCCCCAGGTCCAGCTCTTCCCTAACCTACTCCCTCCTCCTGGGAGCTCAGCCTCTGACAGTGTTGCATAGTAATGAGTCTCACAGCATCTCTGTCTATGTTTGGCTTATTTTTCTATGTAATATTTTGAAAGTTTATCTCTATTAGAGAATGTAACAGGACTTATTTTTTGGTAGCTGGATAATATGCCACACTTCCTTCATCCATCCGATTGTGGACACCTGGGCTGTTTAGGCCTGTGGCTCTTGTGAGTAAGGCCACAATGGACGTTCAAAGGCAAGTGACTGACTGAGTCCTTCTTGTTACTTCTTGTGGGCACACACCTGAGCGCTTGGTCCTAGGATAATTCGTGCACAGCTTTTAGAGGAAATGCCAGGCTGCTTTTCACCAACCTGCACCATTTTAAATTCCATTAGCAATGTGCAGAAAAACAGAAAGGGGAAGGGGAGCCAGGCTCTCTCCCTCTTTAGCAACAAGAGAACTGGCAATGGGTGGTGTGAGAGCCACCTCACACCCTCAATGACCTAAAGTCCTCCATTGGGCCCAGCAAAGAAATCTGACCGCCTTTCTGTTGTACAATCCTGCAGACCAAGCTGAACACAATGGGCCCTGGTGGTAACCAGACCAGGTCCCAACCACAGCAGCATCCCTGGATCGGACCTCACTCCAGGGACCAGGAAACTTAGAAAATGGGAAACATTTACTTCCCCACAGGAACTAGAATCACACCTGTGTTTCCTGGGTCCTTGAATTCTCCAGACACCTTGACACATGGACGCTTCTCAATAAATGTACACTATTGAATAAATGCCCACACGTAGCGTGAACATAGATGCTCCTTGATGAATCAGTCACTTTTGACTCGGGGGTGGGGCGTCTCACTGTGTTGCTAGGTTGATCCAGCCATCCTCTCTCCTCAGCCTCCCAAGTAGCTGGGACCACAGGTGAGTACCACCACAATGGACTCAAATCATTCTTTTTATTTTCTAAATGTTATTTCTGATTGTTTTCAATAGATGATACATGTGCATGACTCTCAAATCAAAGCCATACATAATAAGATACACTTTGTGAGGCTCCCTCCCATCCATCCCCAGCTACACTACCCCCAAACCAGAAGCCCTTCCTGGGTAGAGACGTGATGGAAACCACTTTGGGAAATCTCAGGCTACGCTTATTTTATTTTATTTTTGGTATAAATACTAACAGTGACCTCTTTCACTCTAAAAAAATGTTCCATTTAGGCAAAAATTATGTGGTTACCCTATCTACATTTAGCCACTTTCTATACTTTCTTCAAACTTGGTTTATGCAGAATCAAATTAATAAGAGTATATATTCCTGCTTCTCTCCTTGATATGATAAATTGGTGTTATAACCCTATTACACACACTTTCAGGTTTAATTTTGCTTGAGCTGCAAGAGATGTACACATAGATGTACATCTATAGATGTACACAACCATGTATTTTAAGAAAAGAGCTTATTTAGTTTAAACAATTGTTTTGGATATATGCTCCTAATAGTTGGACATATTTACACACTCACACACTATTTGATATTTTTCTGTACTTCAAGCTAATATAGTTATTGAATAAAAATAAAATAATACAAAAGGGAAACAGTGAAGATTGTGATTTGAATGGGATATTTTGGATAAATGCTGATTGGCGACATTAAAGTAGTACATTTTGAAAAATTTTCCAAATAATCAGCCAAGTTGTCAAATTATTTGATCAATACCCAATATTCTTCTTATATTTTGCTATTGTATTCTGTTATGACTTCCAAATACTCTTTTGTTCCTTAAAACATTTCTGCACATTAAAAACCGCTGTCTTCTTAATGTCACAGGTTAGTAACATCAGACATTTTGGGAGAGGCCATGTGGCACTGTGCAGGGGTGTGTCGATGTCCCTCTCAGGGGCTGGAGGCCCCAAGAGAAGCATGTTCCCAGGGCAGGCGTCTCTTCCCACCCCGGTTTCTGTTCCCTATCATAACTACTCACTTTGCAGGAGTAATGGAGGTGAATCGTGTAGCTGGCTCTTGGGGCACTGGAACGGGGTGAGCATCCGTCAATGGAGGAGCCTAAGTGAGACATGTCCTGGTCCTACAGGAGGGCTGCTCAGGGCTGGCTACAGCACCGGCAGTGATGCTCATGGAGGGGAGCCTCCCAACGAACTGGGGGACACGCTGGAGAGCGAGGCAGGCAAGGCCTGGGCTCCCCTTGCAGAGAGTGTCACTCCTGGGCGTGATTTTTTCAGAGAAGCGTTTTCTCTTCACTGACCACAGTGCACTTCTCTCCCAGATGTGCATTTGGGTCCTGCCCTGGACAGTTCTCTGGGGCTGCTCATAGTCAGCTTCAATTCTGGCACTGCCCACCTGGAGTAAGAATCAGGGGCATGGAAATGAATCCTCTCAGGAGATGCTGGGAACAGGCAGGGCCCTGGCCTGGGTGTAGTTTCGATCTGTCCAGGTCCCGTGACTGTTCACAGAGGCGTCATCTGAGCCTGATCCTACACACACCTTTCAAGGTTTGAAAACACCAGCACTCAGACAACAGGAGATGATGCCCTAAAGCTGACCAAGGAGTTCTGCTAAGAGGAAATGCCTTTAGTCATCTCTGGATGGAGAGACAGATAAGTAGATAATAGATAGACACATACACACGCAGGGAGTTCTAGTTTCTGAATGCACCTGTTTAAGTGACAGATTTGAAAAGAATCCCACAAACACACACGTCCTTCCCGTGATGAGGTAGCTGCCTCAACCAGGAAACCTGTCATCTGTGAAAGACGCAGGCCAGCAGTGTGAAGGTGAATTCTTTTTCCCATTCAGGCCATTCTTTCTCGGTTTTAATTCTGAAGATGCCTCTCATCCACTCCTGACGTTTTTGCAGATCTTCCACAGCAGTCCTTGGGTCTGTCCCCACTCACCTTTGTCTTGCCTGGCCACCAGGAGCACAGCACAGATGGCTGCAGTGAGCACCAGGACAGAGATGAGCACGGCCAGCAGCACCATCCAGGTGCAAGAGGTGGGGAACAAGGCCTCTGAAAAACAGGGCACCTCTTTCAGGGTTCCGGGAGACAGCAGCCGCCGGGGCTGCAGATGGCTCCTCATGTGTCTTTCTGGGGACACTGTCTGGAAGGGCAGTTTCCCAGCCTGGTCCTCATGCTTGGTAATCCCAAGGAATCAGGGAACCTGAAGAGACTCCTGCTGCCCTGCTGACCCCAGAGGTATGGAGACACAGAGAAATTGATTTAAAAAATGTTTAACACAGTGAAGATATAAAACCAATTCGTCAGCCACCTGTGTATTCAGCAATTTTCTAAAACTTGATGCAAAATTTATGGGGTGCCATGTTTTTGATACGTGTATATAGTGTTTAGTGTTCAAATTGTGTTAACATTCTTGTCTTTTCCAATAGTATTCTTTTTGGTGAAAACATACACAAACCTCTGTTAGCTTCTTAAAATTATGGTGTCCTTCATCATCACCAACCGTCACTCTGGTGGACAACAGAACACCCAGATTCCTTCTTTCTGACTTGGCCCCCATGGACCAACCTTTCCATTATTATTTAACTAATGTGAGCATTACTGTGTTTGCGACTTGTAATTATTTTGTAAGAAATAATATCCTCAAAACCACCACGTTTCTCCCTCCTTCCACTTCTCCCTCTCTCCCAGGCCATCCCTAAGGCACTTTGTACTGAGTCCTTTCTATGCAATTAACTTTGACATATATGTATTTGTGATCCTAACAGCAATGCAGAGCAGCCCTGGGAGCTTCTCTAGGATCAAGGGGCAGTTGTGCTGGTTTTAGATAACAAGGCAAATAGGTTTCCTATTCAAGGCTCTAGAAACAGAATTCTGCTTCCCCTCTGGGCCTCTTCTGGGATGTCCATGGCCAGCAATTCAAAGACACTGTAGTGACTATTGTGCAAATATTTTAGCAATGTTGGTTCAAAAGAGGCATGGAGGACACTCATTCAATGACTATAATTAACTATAATGCACTGTATACGTGGAATTCTGTAAGACAGTACATTGCTAATGTTCTCTCCATGTGAGTTGATGAAAGTGTTAATTAGCTTGACTATGGTGATCCTTCACAGTTCATATGCATATTGAAGTCACCTGTCATACAAGACCTTTACTGCCAACACCTTTTACTTAATAATATTAGTTCAAAGCAGGCCTTACGGACATTTTTGTTGATGGATTACCTTGATCCAAAATCTCAGCAAGAAGCTTATAAATTAATCAATCATGAAACTATTACTTATAAATTAATTGTTTCCAACATGTAAATAATGGAGAACTACATTCTTTTTCTTTTTCATCTTCCACATTTTCATTTTTAAAAACTCTGCCTTACCACAGTTTTTGCTGTTTTCCTCCCCAGCTCATCATTTCCCTTAAAGTCTGTTCCTTTCTCCACTAGGTAATTCTGAGTAGGAGGCTCCTTCCATTTGCTCTCCTCTGAATTTGTGTTTTTAAGACTAATACTTTCTTAAAAAATAATTGACTCCTCTGACGTTAGTGCTTGTCTTTTTCATGTTTCCAGCTTCGAGTTCTAGCTTTCCAAACACATGTGACTTCCCAAACTAAGGTACAAAAAAGCTGTTGACCAAAAGTTCATGCAAACATTCCTGCAAACATTCCTTTGTCAATTGCCCAGAAATACGTAGTGACTTAGGACTTTGCTAGGGAAGAGGGACATGAAAGTGAGGTGCAGCGTCTCCAGTGGGCTGACACTCCCACAATGACGCGCATGATCAAAATCACGCACAGTGAGAGCCCCAGGGGTGGGTCCCCAGAGGGGAGGATGCCAGGGGAGTGGCACATAGCTGGGGACAGAGAGGAAGAGGAAACAGGTGGGGGAGTGCACAGAGTCCTTCTGTGGACCTGCAGGTGGACGGAGAGGAGGTAGCAACAGGTGACACTGCAGGTGGCAAAGTGGATGAGAGCTCAGGAGCCCCATCTTCAGACTGCAAGGCCTCAAATACAGGCTTTTTCAATTAGAGGGCATTGCAGTGAACCATCTGGGCAAACTTTATGCCTGAACGGTCGCTGTGGGTGGGCACAGAGTTGGTGGAGTCTTTCTTTGCCAGTAACCTGATTGTATCAGCTAATCCTCATGATGCTTTATGGACTAGACACTCTTACCACTACTACCTAACACCTGGGCACTGGGGACAGGAAGGGCAGTCTCATCCAAGTCTGCAAAGCTGGAAAGTGATACGGCCAGGATTTCCACTCAACTCGTCAGATGTCAGCTGAACTGCAGTTGATGGAAGGGGTTTCCCTGGGCAGCAGAGCTGGGTGGTTAGAGGGGAGCCTTGGTGGCATCCTACAGCCGTCCCGTACACTCTGAAGGCCTTTGCACAGGCACACGTTCATTATTTATGTAAAATAAACCAATGACATTTCTTTGCCATGGAGAGAGATACAGAACAAGACAGAAGACATGTTTTCCTAGCTCTCTGTTTAGGAGGAATTGCAAGCTGGTGAATGGCTGTGTCCTTTGGGGTTGTGCATTGTGGGCCTTTGCTAGCCACACCCTCTCTCTCAATGGCCAGATCTCAAGAATGTGAGGCAGAGGGGACTGACCTGCTATGGAGACACGCGCTCCCTTCTGCGTGCTGAGGACGGGGTTCCTGATGACACAGGACACGTTTGCCCTGGAGCTCTCGTCCACCGTGATGGATGTCTGCACACCAAACAAGCCGTCCCCATCTGTCGTCTTTGTTTCTGAGGCTGGGACCAGGTGCTGCTCCAGAGAGTCCTCCCAGTGCACCTCGGGCTCCGGGTACCAGCCCGTGGACGTGCAGGTCAGCTTCAGGCCGTCGGTGTCATCAGACTCAATATGAACATGGGGAGTTGAACCTGAGCCTGGAAAGTGAAGAGAGGCAGACACAGCTTCTTCAAGTTCAGAGCCACTTCAAATGGGTGTGAACTTGTGTCTGCTGATCAGTCTTTGTAAACTGGGGGTGGGGCTAAAACTAATCAGTGGATCAATGAATCAATAGGACCACAAAGGACTTTAGGGAAGAATAAAGTAAATCAACCATGGCAACATTTAACAAATGGGTCCATATCAGCTGTTTTATTTTTTTTCTCCACTGTTTGAAACCATACTAATCATTTCATCCAATTATTTTAAGAATTGGATACAAACACATCATTAATCCAGAAGCCTGTGAAGTTGCCATTGGTGGGGCAAAGGACCAAGAGAGAGTCCAACTTCTAGCCTCCAAGCCTCCATTCTTGCCCTTCTCAGAGGAACTCTTTGCTGTGCCCCGGGACATCGTCAGAGTCCTCCATCAGCGTGGCCAATGCCCTCCTATGGGGCTGCAGAGCACTTGAACGTGCCTGGCTGAACGAAGGAACCAATTTGCATTTCACTTAGTGTCAATTAAGTTTAAATGTGAAAAGCAGTTTGCACCCAGCAGCTGCCACTCTGGATGGCACAGACCTGGGGCAATAAAACAATATTACTAAGTGGCTCTTATGTGCTACATACACACCATGGTAGGTCTCGGCTGTGGCAGTAGCCACCCGGGAGACCACAGGCCCCAGCCCCCCTTGGAGCTAGCAGCTGCCTGGAGCTTCCTCAGGGGCTGAGTGGCAACTGCTTGTGCTCTGGACTTTGTTTCTAAGGAAGAGCACACCTCCCTCCTCTGCTGGCCTCTTCCCAGGGCTGCAGGGCAGGAAGACTCGGAATCATCGTAGGTGGTGGAGATGGAGTCCACGCTGTGGGTGGGCACAAGGTCAAGATGGAGGCTGCAGAACCTCACAAGATCAGCTGCTGCTGCAGACCTGTGCTCGGTCACCCTGCACTTGAGGTTGGAAGCTCTGGTATAGGACACTTGGTTGGGAGGTCGGTGAATAATCTCAATCTTAGCTAACACATATGACAAAATATGAACGAATTTACTGAGGTCCACTCACCCTGTTGTGAACTGAATTCTATTTCCTATAAAGACACGCTCAAGTCCTCACCCTGCTACCTGTGACATTCTTTAGAAATAAGATCTTCGTAGATATAATTGATAAAGACTAGGCTAAGCTGGATTATGGTGGGTCCTGATTCCATATAACTGGCAACTTTTTAACAAGAGAAAAAAAAATAGACCTGGGACACAGGGACATTAGCCATGCAGATGTGGAGTTTGAGGTTGAAACTCAGTGGTGGTGAAGCTACAAGCCAAGGGACAGCTGGTCTGCCAGGAGCTGGAACAGAGAGGGAAGCTCTCCCGGGGGAGTCGGGAGCCTGGCTTATCAACTCGTCTATTTGAACTGAAGCCCTCCAGAAATGTAAATAAAGCATTAAAGAAGAAGAAGAAGAAGAAGAAGAAGAAGAAGAAGAAGGAGGAGGAGGAGGAGGAGGAGGAGAAGAAGAAGAAGGAGGAGAAGAAGGAGGGGAAGAAGGAGGGGAAGAAGGAGGGGAAGAAGGAGGGGAAGAAGGAGGGGAAGAAGGAGGAGAAGAAGGAGGAGAAGAAGGAGGAGAAGAAGAAGGAGAAGAAGAAAACTTGAAGCAAACTTGTTCGTGGTCATTTGTCATGAAAGTGTGGAGAGACCAGTGTGACCTGGAGGCAAGCTGTCCAGCATCACCTCATGTAGCACTGCTCACCAGGCCCTAAATAAGCATCTGGTGTGGGAAGTGAATGTCACCAGCAGAGCAGGGAGCTCGGTGTCTGGTCGGGGAAATGGTCTTTCCAGAAGCTAAGGGCTTTGAGAAGCAGTGAGGACTCCTGCTTTGGGCCAGCAGCCACATTTCCCGTGGTGACACGCAGCAGCAGAGCAGAGCCCATGGCTTCAGCTCTCTAGGCAGCAGCTCCCTAGGACAGGGGTGACAGTCTCAGGGCAGGGGCTGGTGAGGCCAGGAGGTAACGGGGACTCTGTGATAAGCACACACGACTCAGCTTACAGAGCTGATCAGTGAAGAAAGCAGGAGGGTAGTGTTCATTTGACCCTCATGGTCTTTCACTTGAAAACATGTCCCTCTTGTGTCTCATGACTCTGCCTATCTCCTGATAAGTTCAATAAAAAATGAAATTGCATTTAGGTATATTCTAAAAATACAATGCTCATTTAGCAAGACTTTATAGAAACACAGAGTCAAGGTATCAGATTTTCTGGGGATTAGAGAGTAAGGTGGCGTTCTGTGTCGGGCCACTGTCCTCTGTGTTATCTATTTTGAGAATCTGAGATATTAACTCTAAGATCATCATGGGAGAAAAGCCATAGTTTTTGCTAGTACAAAGAGACTGAGTATACGATTTGACACCAAGGCCTTAAATTACATTTTCCTATCTCCTAGAAGAGATTTTCAACATATGCCTGTGGTTCCCTGATAGCTATGGATCTGTGTTCCTGTGAAGCTAGCTGGGCATGGGACAGGGATGACCTTTGACTTTAAGAACTTGGCTTCATGCCGGGCGTGATGGTGCACGCCTGTAATCCCAGCACTTTGGGAAGCTAAGACAGGAGAATCACAAGTTCAAAGCCAGCCTCAGCAATGGCAAGGCACTAAGCAACTCAGTGAGACCCTGTCTCTACATAAAACACAAAATAGGGCTGAGGGTGTGGCTCAGTGGTCAAGTGCTCCTGAGTTCAATCCCCAGTACCAAAAAAACCACAAAACCCCCAAGAACTCAGTTCAGCTTAAGAATTCATCAAAGGCTGGGTTCTGCAAAGATTTTCACCCACAACACCCACTGATGGTTAAAGATGGGGGGACCTGGTGAGGGTGTACCTAAACTCAAGCTGTGGGAGAACATTTTCTCTAAGAGATACAGGTCACTGGGGCCACCTGAATGGATGGCATCTCCAGTGGCGCTGATTTCTGACCTTGGGCCAAACTTCACTCCTCTAGGAGGGAGGAGCATGTTAAATAAAGGTGGGTCAAAAACCACACAACCTAGACCACCGCATGGACACTGAGGCCTTCTGGAGAGGAGGGTTACAGGCTCAATCTGAAAACCCAGTGTCTTCCTGGAGCTGGACTCTGGTGAGGACTCCTAACCTGGCAAAGCAGCTAGCACCACACTGAATGGGTGTGACCCGGCTGGCCCCACCCAGGACACTAGGTCCAGAGATCCCTAAGGGGCGTGCTTATCAGGAGCAGGTAGAGAACCAGGCTATTTTACTTTCCTGACTTAAATAAAAGAGAATAGCAGGTACTGAAAGGGATGGTTCCCACTGTAGTCACCAGGACATGACGGAAATAGCAGCCTGCCTGGAGGTCTACCAAGTGACGCTGCCTCAAGCACGCAGCAGTGAAGCCTTTCTTTGGAGAAGCATCTCATATTTAGAAACATATTTTCTTACTTACTATTGCAATATTTATACTGTGACAGACGCAAAGGCCTTAGGTGTTGCCTGTGACAATGTGGAAAAGCATGACATTGCATGACTTCTGGATTCACCGTGTGCATGCTGTGAAAGTTTGCATCCTAAATACTCTGCCTACTGAAGGACACAGTGCTCCACCTGCAGAGAACCGAGGACGTCAGTGACCCCTACAGAGCACAATGGGGACACCAATAAAAAGCCAAGTAGAGATCATTTCTATTGCTGGTGCCGCACGCCAGCAGTCACAGGGTAAGGCTGCCATGAGTTCCACCTTGTTTTCATCAGCATTCTCCCTGTTCTTTGTGCTTGAGTAGAAAGCACAGCTGCACTTGCCTCCGACTCGGGGAAGTCGTGGGAGTGAAGCGTTGGGACATGCCACCTGTTTGATACAGGAGATTAGTAGGTCCAACCTGCCCTGCCTTCAGAAGCTCGGTATATTCAAGGCCCTCTGATGGCTTGGGCTGGTTTCTCTTGAAGCCCCCTGAGATGAGAGAGATATGGAAACTCTTTCTGAGCTCAGAACAAGGTCTTAAGATGTTTGTGGAAAGGGCTAATCCAGGCTCAGTGTCTCCCTGAAGATGGAACCCTTCCTTACTCCTGCGCCCTGGCAGGAAAGATCCTTCCCTGA
>JAQQSJ010002094.1:0-13197 GCA_028644305.1 Xerus rutilus
ATTAATCCATCACATGCAGGATCCCACTACCCAAGGCAATGGAAACATTGTGAGAGGAAGTACAAGGTGGTGGTGATAGAAACAACCATTTGCTTATGTAACGTTGATTCTTTCTTATTAACCACACCCTGATTTTGTTGTGGGTAGCAAACTTCTTTTTCAAATAAGAAGGGTCCTGTGCCTAACTTATGGCAATTTGATGAAAATGGAAGTTTTGAGGGGAGCTTCTAGGTGAGCTCCTTAAGAAGAAGACCAGGCCAACTGAATTTTATACCATTTCGTCATCAGCCGTTCCTCCTTCCTATTATCTAAAACATGGCAGTGATGTCTGAAGTTCCAGTGACTGCCTTGTAAAACTGAGGATGAAAGGCATACCACGAGGATGGGGGAAGAAGAAACTGGAAGGAGACTGAGTGCTTGAGGACAGTATGGAGCAGCTATCCTAGCCGTGAACTGCTATCTTCTGGACCTCTCATTCAGTGTGAGAAAAATCCTTCTAGTTAAAGCCACTAGCTCTTTAGAACTTGTGTTTCATCAAGCTAAACCAAATCCCCGAGAGCTTTCATTGTCTCTGACTTGTATGGAATCTTCTGTTTCCTGAATCTCACTGGTGGTTTCCTCTTTCTTGGTGGATCCTCCTGATGGAGCATGCCATACGCACTTCATAAGAGAAGTACATAACAGGCAAACGTTAGGAGATGTGGACTTGAGGTAGACTTCTGGCTTAGCTACTATGTCAAAATAATAGGGGCTTGGGCTGGGGTTGTAGCTCAGTGGTAGAGCGCTTGCCTCGCACGTGTGAGGCACTGGGTTCGATGCTCAGCACCACATAAAATAAACAAACAAATCAAAATAAAGACACTATGTCCATGTATAACTAAAAAATATTTTTAAAAAATAATAGGGGCTTAAATAAGACAGAAGTTTATACCTGTCACATAACACTCAGCATGAGCAGTCCAGGCTAAGATGGTGAACTCTGACTTGTTCTCTTATGACTATTTCCATCCTCAGTAAGTAGCTTTTTGTGGTCCATGTTGCTGCTTTGATTCTTCCATGACACCTACATTTCAGTTAGAAGGAAGGAAAGAGGAGCAAGCTCCCTTTCTTTAGCACATGTCCCAGAGGGTGCTCATATCACTTGGGCTTTCGTGTCATTTGTCGAAACCTAGTTGGGAGGGCACACCAGGCTGCTAGGAAGAAGGAGAAATGCAGTCCACGTTCTTATCTGAATGGTGGGTTTCTGGTTTTAATACCTAGGTTGAAAATAATTTCCCCTCCGAATTTGAAAGCATTGCTCCTTCGGTGTCTGCCTTGCAGTGTCCTCCTGATTCCCTTCATAACGTCCAACAAGGAAGTCTTATATTTAAAAATGTGGCCTCTTCACCAAGATGGTGCCAAAGTAAAGAAGGAAGCTCCTGTCACTGCCAAAGGTGAAGCCAAAGCCCAGGCTTGGAAGGCCAAGAAGGCAGTTCTGAAAGGTGTCCACAGCCACAAAGATAAGATCTATATGTCACCCACCTTCAGGTGGCCCAAGACACTGTGTTGCTCTAGAGACAGCCCAGATACCCTTGGAAGAGCACCCCCAGGAGAAATGAGCTTGACCACTCTGCCACCCTCAAGTTTCCCTGACCACTGCCCTTGCTCTAAAGAAGATAGAAGACAACGACACACTCGTGTTCATTGTGGATGTCAAGGTCAGCAAGCACCGGACCAAACAGGTTCTGAAGAAGCTCTAAGACATCTGTGTGCCCAAGGTCAACACCCCCAATCAGGCCTCAGAGATAGAAGACGACACGTGTTCAACTGGCTAGTAGTGATGCTGCTTTGGATGTGGCCTACAAAATTGTGATCATCTAACCTGAGTCTAGCTGGTTAACTCTAAATATACATTTTTTCCACCATTAAACAAAGATGTGGGGGGCTGGAGTTGTGGCTCAGTGGTAGAGCGCTTGCCTCGCACACGTGAGGCACTGGGTTTGATCCTCAGCACCACATACAAAATACACATATAAATAAATAAAATAAAGGTTGTTTAAAAAAAAAGATGTGGAACATTTTGGAAATTTTTAAGTAGTCTCTATTAAAGCTGAATAAATGTATACCTTATGACCCCCAAGTCCCTCTCTTAGGTATATATGCAACAGAGAGGCATAAATATGTTCCATTAGAACTCAAGTTCATAGCAACACTATTCAGAGTAGCATCAAAATGAAAATGACTAAATGCCCATTAACAAGAAAGTGGCGTGTACAGATGTCAAGTAGAAATGGCCTGGGGGTAGGCAATGGAACATCCACATGAGAGTATCTGAAACACAAAAGACTAGTGAGGAGAAAAAACGCCAATAGAGTAGATAAGTAAATAGCAAAATGGAATTACACTGGTTTTACAGGCATTCCCCACCATGCCTGGCCATACAGAGTCCCTAAGGTTTTTGTCTTCCCACCTCTTGGATAGGCCTGATCCATGTGGAAAACAAGTTCTCCAACATCCCTAGCTTTACATCCTACTAAGCCAGAAATCTAGCAAAAAAGAGCCTTTCCCAATATCTCTGATAGAAAAGTCTGGAGAAGGCTCTGGTTGACCCAGGTTGAGTCAAAGTTTCATCCTTTAACCAACTGATGCAGCCAGGGAGGACAATTATGTTCTCATTCCTTGAGGCTAGAGGAGATGAGCACATTGCCACACAGGTCACAAGAAGTGAACTTGCCACAGGTTAAGAGGGCTCTAGTATCCAAAGAGCAGGTAGAAACAACAGAAGTCCTTTATAACGCATAAGGAACATTTCTTGAGAATCCAAACATTTCTGGACAATGATTGTTTAACTATCACTACTACCATGCCATATACTTATACCTTTCCTTTGGGTAGCATTTCACATCAAAGAGCTTTGAAATGAAGGTCTTTATTTAATTCTAACAACAAAAAATATGGGAAAAAAATCTTTTCATACACAAGGAATCAGACTATGAGGTAAATAACTTGCTCAAGGTTACACAGCAAGCAAGTGGGTTATTTTGAAGCTGGTTGATCTTACATCAGAGCTTGTTTTCTTTCTCCCATACTGCTCAGTTTCCCAACATAAGCAATCCAAAGAAGTCTTTCTATGCTGTATTAGTTTGCTAATTTTTAAGCACTAGCCATTGCCCAGGGGTACTTCCCAATAACGGGAAACCACAGTGACTTAAATTATCATCAGGCTGGTGTCATTGGACGTAGGGTATCATTCTAAACATCAAAGCCCATGTTCATGTTACTGTAGATGACAGTGGAGTATCAGGGCCTGCTGTAACTCTGTTACTGCCCTGCATGACCATCAAAGCCCGCTAGCTTTTCTACAAGGTCTGGAGCCTCCCACAGGACAATAAACAGTGCTGCCCCAGACAGTTTCTCCTTCCTACCCACACAGTCCTCTAGCCTGGAATGCCCAGAGGCTCTGCAAGCTATATGCAGGTCCCTGTGCCCACGGGCTGTGTCACTGCCTGCCTTCTGTGGCTGCTCCCTGCTCTATCTGTATCCTAAAGATTTTAGACCATGGTGCTCAGATTTCTCAGGCATGTTGCTAATGGTGCAGAAATTCCAAAATTTGTCAAGTTCTCAAAGCGCCTACTGTTGAAAAAGTGTCTATGTGTAGTTTCTGAATTCCATCTACTTGGAATCTGAAAACTAAGCATTCATTATTTGGGATCAGAAGCAGCCTTACATCATCAACAACAAACACTCACTGTGAGGCTGTTATGTCTAGAGCTGTAGAGCAGCTACCTACATGTTATGATTGGGTCTTCTCTAGAATTTTTTCTCACCCTGTGACTGCTTAATGCATTATAGAAGGTTATGTGCCCATCCAGGTGAAAAAGAGTAATTAATTCACCCCCCGCCTTTTTTCTTCCAGTACTGGGGGCTGAACTCAGAAGCACTCTTCTACTGAACTACATCCCCCAGCTCTTTTTATTATTGTTTTCAGAGACAAGGTCCTACTAAGTTGCCCAGAGGCCTCCAACTTGCAAATCTCCTACCTCAGCCTCCTGAGTTCCTGGGATTATAGATATGTGCCACCACACACCATCTAACCAGGTTTTGACAAGGTGCTTTCCCCGATGGAAGTGAAACATGGGATTGCCAAATCAAGGCGGGGGTGGGGGATTGCTAAATTTTGCAGAGATAGAAGTAGCTGGAGCAAAAGGAATTCTCAGGATGGTGAGGTATTACAGTAGGAAGACTATGAGGGGAACAGGAACACTGGAAAGATTTTATAGAGTATGTACTCTGTGTCAAACATTGTACACACATTAACTGTGGTAGGTCAGGTTCCCTAGGAAATAGACTGAGTGTAGGTGGTTCATTGGGAAGTGATCTAAGCCAACACCTGAGAGGGATGAAAGAAGCAGAATTGGGCAGAGGAAGTAGTGGTATAATAATGCAGTTGCAATTGGGGCCTCAACCAATCCTCCTACATAGCTGGGAAGTTCCTTCAGAGTTGTACTAACTAGAAGTAAGGGGTGGTCTTTTTGCTCTGCCTACAAGGCAGTTGGATTCCAGCTGCCACTCAGAAAGGGGCATAATTTTGGGTGACTGACTTTCTTCAACTGAAGGCAATTTCTGGAAGATGCTGAGCTGTGAACTGTCAGTAGGCTATGTTCCTGGCTGTAGGGGAAGAAAAGGAAGAAGGCATTGGTCCTGAAAGAGTGATCTGGGCAGCAACTACAACATCTGCTATATTGTTATTTAATCTATGTGGTGAGCCTATGAAGCAGTAACTATAATTATCATAATCACCACTTTAAATTGGGAAACTGAGATTCAGAGAAGTTATCTAACCTGTCTATGTTCACCTAGCCAGTACTTGCACTTGGGTCAGATTGACTAAAAAATCCATATACTTACTACTATACCACCCTGCCTCTTAAAAGAAGCAAAAAGAGAAGTAGAGAAGGGATGGAGAATCACTAGGAAAAGCCTCACCTTCAAGATTTTGACAGAAATGGATTAGCAGATGCACATAACAATCTGGTTAGACACAGTCTCTGGAGCCACCCTAAATGGCCTTGACTCTCAGCTTTGCTGCTTACCAACCCCAGGCAAGTATTTAACTTCTCTATAGCTCAGTTTCCTTATTTGTAAAATGGAGATAATAGTTATATACGCCCCTTGGGGCTATTATAAAGTTTAATGAAGAAATAGAACTGAAAATGTAACTCAGTGGTAGAAGGCTTTCATATCACATTCAGGGTCCTGGTTTCGATGCCCAGCACCACAAAGAAAAGAAGAAAAGGAAGAAGGGAAGGATAAACGCAGAGTGGGCTTGTGCTAGGGCTTAGTGCTGTGCCAAGCCTGTAATAAGTGCAAGATGAATATTAGCTACAATTGTTACATTCCCACTCACAGTAACTCTTTTGACAGTGCAGTACAGGAAATACTATCTTTAGAGCTTTGCTGAGCCTTGCCTTCCATTTCTACAAGATGATGCCTCTCCCTGGGCACCATACACAGTCTCATCACCAGTGATAACTCCATGGACCTGGATGTTTCAAGAATTCAGCTTTTAAATGGTCATGGTAACTCCAGAAATCCAACACGTGCCAACTACAACCAAGCCTTCAATGCATAATCCCACAGGCATAATAAACAGAACTGTTAGAACAGCTTATTGTTTGCTAAAGAAAATACATTTTATCAAAATCTGCTTTTGAGAAAGTTTCAGATAGTGCAAGAATGGAGGCTAAATCTCAAAGAAGCTTCAGTTGAGTTTTGTAATCCAAATCCTACAGCCTGGGGAAAGAGATCATTAATCTTATGCTGCAATTTCACCGCCACTTCCTCTGGATAGCAAGCTCGCGGAGCTAAGCCCTCAGCACGTTTCTTAGGTATGTGGCCTGTGTGACATTATTACATACTGCCCCTGGAGCTACTAAGTGACTCAGAGTAAATTTTGTTTTCAGCACAGTTCTGCCCACATGTAGCCAGATGAGAGTAGGACCCAGGAATTTAAATCAACTAGCCTTTTAAAAAATAATTTTTAAGAAGTAAATTATTTAACCAAGGGTAGTGGGTTAAATAGTGCCTCCACATGATATGATCACTGGTAACGTGACCTTATGTGGAAACAGTCTTTGCATATCTAATTACATTAAGGATCACAAGATGAGACCATCCTGAATAATCAGAGTGGGCCTTAAATCCAATGGCAGGTGTTTTTATAAGAGAAAGGCAGAGGGCTGAGGTTGTGGCTCAGTGGTAGAGCACTTGCCTAGCGCATGTGAAGCATTGGGTTTGATCCTCAGCACCACATACAAATAAGTAAATAAAATAAAGGTATGAAAAAAGAGAGAGAAAGGCAGAGGGAGATTTGAGACACACTGAGCAGAAGATCTTGTAAAGACAGAGGTAGAGATTGGAGTTGTGCAGCTACCACTAAGAAATGCCTGGAGCCATCAGAAACTGGAAGGACCAAGGGAGGTTTTTTCTCCTAGGGGATTCAGAATTAGTGTGGCTCAGTTGATACCTTTATTTCAGACTTTTGGCTCCAGCACTATAAAAGAATAAAATTCTCTTGTTTTAAGCTATCAACTTTGCTACATATTTGTTACAAAAGCCACAAGAAACTAATACTCAAGCATTGGCCAACTCAAATGTATTGTCCCGTTTATTGTTTCCTATATTAGCCACAAGTATATCTGTACTATCCATCAAGATGTATTGGGCTATGGTTGTGGCTCAGTGGTAGAGCACTTGTCTAGTATGAGGAAGGCACTGGGTTCAATCATCAGCTCCACATTAAAGTAAAGGTATTGTGTCCATCTACAACTAAAAAAAATTTTAAAAGATATTTTATTTTTAATGTATCCAGTAAATTAAAAATGCAAGTTGTAAATAATGTGATACAATTTTGGTGGGATGTACAGAGGATTAAACTCAGGGGCACTCGACCACTGAGCCACATCCCCAGCCCTATTTTGTATTTTATTTTGAGACAGGGTCTCACTGAGTTGCTTAGTGCCTCGCCATTGCTGAGGCTGGCTTTGAACTCGAGATCCTCCTGCCTCAGCCTCCTGAGCTGCTGGGACAACAGTGTGTGCCACCGTGCCTAGCAATGATATAATTTTTGTTTTAGAATAATACATGACAAGCAACCACTGTTCAATAGCATGTGCTTGACATATCTTTTGAATAAAGAATTAGAAGTGTTTATAAAGTTTTTATAGCCATATATGTACCAGTAGATAGGCCCTGGATCCTATCTTCTTACCTAGATGTGAATTGGCCACATACGGAATTGAGCCATCTCCCTCAATGATGTAGAAATATCCAGTTCTTTTTCCATCAATAGACCCTGAACAGAGATCAAAAACTGAAATGAAACCAAGCAGAAATATTCTTCAGTGAAAAGAGTATCATTGAAGATATTCAGATGTACTGGGTTCTCTGGCAAGCTGGGAAGAATATCCTCGTCTCAGGTTGGAGCTCCAACTCTGCTCCAACTGCTTGTCACAGAGGTTTCAGGCTGAATGATACCAAATCTGATTTTTCAAGAAACTGGAAATTTAGAGTTTTATATGAAATCACCTGTTTGTTTGTTTTTTAAAATGCAAACATCTAATTCAAGTTTTCAGGCCAAATGAAACACAGAAGCTCAGGCCTCTAGATTTCCATGTGTGAATTAGACCTTTATAAATAGAGGCATTTTATTCTTCTCAAAGGTTAAAATAAATCTAGGCTTCAGAACATAATACTTGGGCTCCTCAGTTGGAAGAGATATGGGAAAATTCCTCTCATTCTTTGCTGATGAGCCTACAGCCTTGAACACAAGCTACAGCTACTTTTGTAATCAAGTTATTCTGCCACATGAAGTTTATAAAATAAATTATCCTGCTAAGCAAGCACCATGCCAGGCATACAGTAAATGCTCAATGAACAGCACCTTTCATCATGAGTATGATGGGTATGAATTTCTTCCTCCTCTTTTGGATAATCCAACAGTAGGGGTGGGGGTCAGATAATGTGGTACCCAGAAAACAGGGAAAAGCCTTCATTTCTCAGGTCAGCACAGTAGCAGTTGCTCATTGACCATGCCTGCAGCATCTGCTAAAAGTGAAGAGCCCTATTCTCTCCATTACCCTCAGGGCCAAGCACAGTCGTAGGTAACTTCTACTGTGGTACCAGAGGCAATAGTTCTCAGCGTTGACTTTGCCCCCGCCCCCAGCATTGCTGCTGCCATCCCCATCAAATGTCCAGTCCCTTCTGGTTCACAACATGGGAGCAATTGGTGGTCCAGTAACTCCCTTCAGCCTCCTCCACCATTTGGACCACGTAGCACCTCTAGAAGCCCAAGATTTGGAGGGTTAGGTGAGGAAAAGTCTTTTAATTCCTCCTGGGAATGAAAGCAGGACCATCACCCAGGCTCATCTGGTTACTTGGAGGAGTGGGTCAAAGACCAAGAAGGTTCTAGACATTCCTCTCATTGTTTTCATGTTTTCTTACTGTAAGAAACAAAACACAAATTAATCTCTCAATGCTTCTAGCTATGACATTATCCTTTTCAGGCAAAATGCCCTTGAATTCAGACTTTGGAGTCTGCATGAATCTGAAATCAGTGGTCTCGGGCCGCCATTAACAAAGCTAGCAAGCCAGGTCACTCCCAGGACTGTCAACAGTGGGCCAAAGTCATAGGGACATTCCTATTGGCAACGCAACCTGCTCACCACACTGGGCCTCCACAAAGCTTCAGCTTCCTGGTTTTTAGGCCAGGATATGTATATGGCGTTGGGCAGGAACAATGACTTGCTCCTAGTAGGGGTCAGTAAAATTTGTCGCTTAATCTTCTCTAAGAAGCTGTATGACTGTGAAAAAGCCTCAATCTTTCCAGTTCAGCTGCTTCAAAATGTGACCAACAGCACCCCTGTCTGCTGCAGGGCACTGTATAGATCAAAAGAGAATGATCTGTATTTTTAAATGTAGATAATATGCTTGTAAGTGTGCATTTTAAAAAGATAGAAATGCCCTTGAATAAACTGCTAACTCCTCACAGGACAGATAAAGGAACTTTTATTTTGCCTGGAACAAAAAGATCTTGGCTATTCTATTAAAACTAACATAGCCTTGTAATGTTATCTAAGAATTTGTTACACATTTTGCAAACTTTGTTAGATAGAATGACTCCGATTAGATAGATAACTGTGATTTCAAATTATCACATTTATTTCAAAAGGTTTTTGAAACAAAATGTACTACCATATATTACAACTAGAAGTTCAAAGTCAACAGATCTTCTAAGGTTTATATTGCAGGCTGGGGAGGTAGCTCAGCAGCAGAGCATTTGCCTATCACGCAGGAGGTCCTAGATTCAATCCTCAGCACTGAAAAAAAAAAAATTATATAGGCTATGTAATGCCCATGCTGTTCATAGTAAAACACAAAAGGGCATTTTAATAACAATATTAGGTCAGCACTTAAGTACAATTAGAATTTTATCAACCATGAGTCTGAAATGTAAAATAACAGGCCAGTTGACTTTCTCCCTATTATCTTTGTTCGACCTCAGGAGACTAGACTGTCTACTTTCAAATTCTAGAGCTTAAGATGTTAGAACATTGCCTTCAACTGATGGTTTAGATCTTCATTCTTTGACTGTCATTTTAAAATTATACTATCTGTTAATGAACTCAGTCATCCCACATTTGAAAAAAAAAACTTGAAAAGATATTGGAATAATTAATAATATTTTGTAAAATGTTTTCCACATATTTTTTTAGTTGTTGATGGCCACACTGTCTTTATTTTTATTGCTTTGTATGTGGTGCTGAGGATCGAACCCAGAGCCTCACGCATGCGAGGCAAGCGCTCTACTGCTGAGCTACAATCCCAGCCCTTCCACATATTTTTAAGATACAATAACAAAACAAAGGAAAAATAGAACTTGTGGGAACCTAAGCCTACTACTCCATCCCCTCATTTTATAGATGAAGAAACTGGGCCCACAGATCTGGGTGAACTTGCCTGCTCAAACTGGGGTTATTAAATCATAACCAAACTTACTGCAAGAAAGTCTATTGATAGAGAATTCTTTTAGAAAGATGGCCATTATAAATTAATGCATTTGTGTAAACACACCCTTCTTCTTACAGTGGATGGGTTGTCAGAGAGTCTACAAAATGTAATTAAGGAAATAATACATTGAATCTATAAAAGGTAAACTGGAAGTTCTGCTCCCTGCCTGCAAAAAAGAATCTAATTAGAATGGGTCAACATAGACTATTCCAGAAATGCGTGGAACTGACTTAAGACCTAGTCTGTAGTCCTTCATATCAGAATAATCTAGAGCAATGACATTCAGGCTTTTAGGTAACAATACCTACAATTTTTCATTGTAGGTTTATGTAGATAAATGGATGCAATTTTGAACATACCATAAATAGAAACACTCTAAAATAAAATGGTTGCATCAAATTTCAATGTATCTAAAATAACACCAATATCACAACGCGCCTGGCACAGTGGCATCCGCCTATAATTTCAGTGGTTTGGGAGGCTGAGGCAGGAAGATCACAAGTTAGACGCCAGCCTCAGCAACTTAGTGAGACCCTAAGCAACTCAGTGAGACCTTGCTTAAAATAAAATATAAAAATGGGCTGGGGATGTAGCTTAATGATTAAGTGCCCATGGGTTCAATCCCTGCCCCCCCCCCAAAATAATCACAACAATTGGTTGTGGTTATATATCATGTACTAAAAACAAAAACCCAAACCTGAACAATGCTTTTTTTTGTTTATTTGAAATTTTACTTCTTTCTTTTTTATTCTGATACTTCCACAGAATTTTATCCTATTATGGTCTATGTTTCTTATTTAAAATCATTTATTCATCACCCTGTCATATTTCTCTACAACAGAAATACCGATAAAAATTGAATTGATAAATTTTACCTTATTTTATGGGACTATAATTCTCTCAGTATTAAAATTATTCTGCTTCGAATTATCGACTATAGTGGCATTTTTCTCCCCACAAGTCTTTTGTGTTTCAGATACTCATATATGGATGTTCTATTGCCTACCCCCATATATACCTAAGAGAGGGACTTGGGGGTCATAAGGTATACATTTATTCAGCTTTAATAGAGACTACTTAAAAATTTCCAAAATGTTCCACATCTTTTTTTTTAAACAACCTTTATTTTATTTATTTATATGTGTATTTTGTATGTGGTGCTGAGGATCAAACCCAGTGCCTCACGTGTGCGAGGCAAGCGCTCTACCACTGAGCCACAACTCCAGCCCCCCACATCTTTGTTTAATGGTGGAAAAAATGTATATTTAGAGTTAACCAGCTAGACTCAGGTTAGATGATCACAATTTTGTAGGCCACATCCAAAGCAGCATCACTACTAGCCAGTTGAACACGTGTCGTCTTCTATCTCTGAGGCCTGATTGGGGGTGTTGACCTTGGGCACACAGATGTCTTAGAGCTTCTTCAGAACCTGTTTGGTCCGGTGCTTGCTGACCTTGACATCCACAATGAACACGAGTGTGTCGTTGTCTTCTATCTTCTTTAGAGCAAGGGCAGTGGTCAGGGAAACTTGAGGGTGGCAGAGTGGTCAAGCTCATTTCTCCTGGGGGTGCTCTTCCAAGGGTATCTGGGCTGTCTCTAGAGCAACACAGTGTCTTGGGCCACCTGAAGGTGGGTGACATATAGATCTTATCTTTGTGGCTGTGGACACCTTTCAGAACTGCCTTCTTGGCCTTCCAAGCCTGGGCTTTGGCTTCACCTTTGGCAGTGACAGGAGCTTCCTTCTTTACTTTGGCACCATCTTGGTGAAGAGGCCACATTTTTAAATATAAGACTTCCTTGTTGGACGTTATGAAGGGAATCAGGAGGACACTGCAAGGCAGACACCGAAGGAGCAATGCTTTCAAATTCGGAGGGGAAATTATTTTCAACCTAGGTATTAAAACCAGAAACCCACCATTCAGATAAGAACGTGGACTGCATTTCTCCTTCTTCCTAGCAGCCTGGTGTGCCCTCCCAACTAGGTTTCGACAAATGACACGAAAGCCCAAGTGATATGAGCACCCTCTGGGACATGTGCTAAAGAAAGGGAGCTTGCTCCTCTTTCCTTCCTTCTAACTGAAATGTAGGTGTCATGGAAGAATCAAAGCAGCAACATGGACCACAAAAAGCTACTTACTGAGGATGGAAATAGTCATAAGAGAACAAGTCAGAGTTCACCATCTTAGCCTGGACTGCTCATGCTGAGTGTTATGTGACAGGTATAAACTTCTGTCTTATTTAAGCCCCTATTATTTTTTAAAAATATTTTTTAGTTATACATGGACATAGTGTCTTTATTTTGATTTGTTTGTTTATTTTATGTGGTGCTGAGCATCGAACCCAGTGCCTCACACGTGCGAGGCAAGCGCTCTACCACTGAGCTACAACCCCAGCCCAAGCCCCTATTATTTTGACATAGTAGCTAAGCCAGAAGTCTACCTCAAGTCCACATCTCCTAACGTTTGCCTGTTATGTACTTCTCTTATGAAGTGCGTATGGCATGCTCCATCAGGAGGATCCACCAAGAAAGAGGAAACCACCAGTGAGATTCAGGAAACAGAAGATTCCATACAAGTCAGAGACAATGAAAGCTCTCGGGGATTTGGTTTAGCTTGATGAAACACAAGTTCTAAAGAGCTAGTGGCTTTAACTAGAAGGATTTTTCTCACACTGAATGAGAGGTCCAGAAGATAGCAGTTCACGGCTAGGATAGCTGCTCCATACTGTCCTCAAGCACTCAGTCTCCTTCCAGTTTCTTCTTCCCCCATCCTCGTGGTATGCCTTTCATCCTCAGTTTTACAAGGCAGTCACTGGAACTTCAGACATCACTGCCATGTTTTAGATAATAGGAAGGAGGAACGGCTGATGACGAAATGGTATAAAATTCAGTTGGCCTGGTCTTCTTCTTAAGGAGCTCACCTAGAAGCTCCCCTCAAAACTTCCATTTTCATCAAATTGCCATAAGTTAGGCACAGGACCCTTCTTATTTGAAAAAGAAGTTTGCTACCCACAACAAAATCAGGGTGTGGTTAATAAGAAAGAATCAACGTTACATAAGCAAATGGTTGTTTCTATCACCACCACCTTGTACTTCCTCTCACAATGTTTCCATTGCCTTGGGTAGTGGGATCCTGCATGTGATGGATTAAT
>JAQQSJ010002095.1:0-13196 GCA_028644305.1 Xerus rutilus
TACTGGGGATTGAACTCAGGGGTACTCGACCACTGAGACACATCCCCAGCACTATTTTGTGTTTTATGTAGAGACAGGGTCTCACTGAGTTGCTTAGCACCTCGCCATTGCTGAGGCTGGCTTTGAACTTGTGATTCTCCTATCTCAGCCTCCCTAAGGGCTGGGATTACAGGCTTGAGCCACCGTGCCCGGCTCAGAGTCTCTATCTATTTTGCTCCCTGTATTTGCTCTCTTGTCTTTTTGTTGGAGTGATCAATTGTTGCCTGTATTTGCTCTCTAATCTCTTTGTTTGATTGACCAATTATTGCCTGTAATTGCTCTCTTATATTATTCTGTACTTCACAGATTATTTTAATTATGTACATTCTGAACTCCTTCTCTGACATTTCATGTACTGTGCTGTCAATGGATTCTATTATTGTAGCATCTTGGTTTGTTTGGGGCATTTTCTTCCTTGTTTTTTCATGTTGTTCATGTGTCTTCCTCTCTAGCAATGCCGATCTGAGGTATTACAGTTTCTACCCTATCATCTTGTAATGTCTCTGAAGGTTACCAATACCTCATTTCTGGTGTAACTGGGCCTACAGGTACCTCGAGGATGATCTTCCTGGTCCTGGCTGTTGTCTATAGACGAATTAGGCCGAGACAGCTGACCATTGGTAGATGGGGGCCGCAGCCCAGTTGTCTCCCACTGCTTGTAGCAGCTCATGGTCCTCCAGCACCTGTCCTGTCGGGTTTTTAATTGGCTTAGAGTTACCGACAAGGGAAGTTGAGAAGGTTGCCTTTATTTTTTATTTTGAGATACGATCTTGCTAAGTTGCTGAGGCTGGCCTCAAACGTCCCATTCTCCTGTCTTAGCCTCCTGAGTTGCTGGGATTACAGGCATGCACCACTGCACCTGGCTTACTCTTCTCTTTTTGCTTGCTTTTTTGTTGGTTTGTTTGCCATGCTGGAGATTGATTCCAGGGCCTCACACAGGCTAGGTAAGTGTTTTACTACTCATGTATCCCCCAGCCAAGCCATCTTTGCCATAGGCCAAAATTTGAACAACACCATTCAAACTTTTTCTTCCTTGCTGCTCACAAAAATGAAATAAATCAGACCATTGCATTATTTAAGAAGTTGGCCATAGCCAAAGAAAAGAGGCCAAAGCAGTGCTTATAATCTTCTGCCCTAAAAATACTTCTATTTCTATGCATGCATAATTTATCTGTTAACCTGTCCTTAGTAGCAGGGATTGCAACTTAACTCATCTTTTTTCCCCCTTTCAGCGTACACTCATGAAATATTTGATGAATACATACATAGATGATCAAAAATAGTTCTTTTTTCACTGTCACAGTTTACTCAGTGTCTGGCAGAACTCAAGGAACTCTTACAACAGGAAATCCACAAGAAATTCAGTGAACTTGGACAAGATGTGAATTTAGAAGGAAGTTGGAGTGACATCTCTTTGTCTGACATTGAATCCAGGTAATAAATTTCATTTCAAAGAAAAACAAGAAGTTTTATTTTATTTTTTAAATTGTATGTTTGCTCCCTTGTGCTATTCATTTAGAACTTCAAGCATAAAAGACCAAGTAAATCATATCCTCAGTTCCTGGCACATTTAAATACACTTCATTTTTTCCGCAGTTACAAACTGAGCACATGTCTGTGCCAGCCTCTGTTCTAGCCCCTAGAAATTAATAGGGAGTTGAGCACAAAGTTTATGGAGGGCCTTGGAGCAATTGTAAAGCCTTTGCTTTTGACTCCACAGGATATAGAAAGTCTTTAGAAGGTTTTGAGTAGAGGAGTGTCATGATCTGACTTAGGTTTTAGTTTCAACAGAAACACTGACTGCTCTGTGAAAAATGGACTGTAGAGTTCTCTTGCAGCAACATAGGTGAAAGATGATGGTGGCTTAGACCAGAGTAGTAGTGTGATTGAGGGAGAGGTGTGTGAATCATGTATGACATTTTGTACTTGGATTCTAGATTGAAATTACAAACCTTAGAATTTGCTCATGATCCCCACCTCCAAAATATGCAGTCACTTTAATTAGGTGCTCTGAGGACAGGGCAGAATTGCAGGTAGTGAGTGGGGAAAGTGGTGTTTCCTGAGCTGCCCTCAACAACTACTCAGTCCTCAGCCTCCAACAGCTGAATCTCTTTGGAGTCAAAGCAGTTGTATTCCAAGATTGGGAGGCTGTTGGCCTCTTGGTGTTTCACAAGCCTCTCAGTTTCCCAGCAGGCCCACTCCTGCATCACATATCAGGCAGATAAGTCACTAAGGAGCTGGCAAGGACAGGATGATGGAGAAGCCAAAGGAGATCACCCGTGTGTTCCAGAGACTTACAGCAGGACTTCTATCATAACCATGGGAGTCTGGGTTCTTCTCATAGAGGCTTTCTTTTTTGGTACTGGAGATTGAACTCAGGGGCACTCAACCACTGAGCCACATCTCCAGCACTATTTTGTGTTTTATGTAGAGACAGGGTCTCACTGAGTTGCTTAGTGCCTCTCCGTTGCTGAGGCTGGCTTTGAACTGGCGATTCTCCTGTCTCAGCTTCCCAAAGTGCTGGGATTACAGGCTTGCGCCACCGCGCCCGGCTCATAGAGGCTTTTGTCCTCAGGATCTGGGTCCTCCTGTCAGTGTGTGGTCATTTCTGGTGTCCTGTTTCTCATTGGAGTAGATGGGGCAGCCACAGCCCTGAAGAAGCTGGATTCCCAGCAAACACTGGCACCCGGGAGCCCTCACATGGCAAGCACACAAACCTAATAGCCTAACCTCCATGAAAGATTGTGCTTCTAACTAACTGACTGGCTAACCATAGACACATACACACACACACACATACATACATACATATATATTATATATATATGTACATATATATATAATAAAAAATATATATTATATGTGTATTTTATATATATGTATATATGTACATATATATAAAAATATATATTATATATATGTACATACATATTACATACATATATATATATATATATTTTTTTTTTTTTTTTTTTTTGGTGGTGGTGGTGGTGCTGAGGGCCTTGTGAATACTTGGCAAGCACTGTACCACTAAGCCATACCTCTATGGTTTCCACCCTTCCTTTCACACTCTGCTACTGCCACACTGGCTTTCTTACTCTTCCTCAGGCTTGCCAGGCCCTCTCCAGCTTCATAGACTGAGCTAATAATTTTTTATGCCTAGAATGCTCTTCCCCAGGTAGCCACATGACTAATCCCTTCACCTCTTTCAGGTCTTCGCTTAAATATTACCATTTTCAATGTGGCCAATGTTTATTACTCTAATACTGCAACTTGCTATCCATGGTCTCACTTAGGTGCTCTACTTTTTTTATATATAGCATTTATTACCTTCTGTCACCTATCATTTAAAAGTCTTCATTTTGGGGCTGGGATTGTAGCTCAGCGGTAGAGCGCTTGCCTCACATGTGTGAGGCCCTGGGTTCGATCCTCAGCACCACATACAAGGCAATAAAATAAAGACATTGTGTCCATCTACAATTAAAAAAAATATTTAAAAAAAAAAAGCCTTCATTTTGTCTGTTGTTCATTGTCTTTCTCCCCCTTCTAGGAGGCAGTAGAGATTTTTATTTTTTTTACATGTATCTTATATGCCTGGAATGGGACCTGTTCTGTACCTAGCAGAGGCAGACCTCAGTAAATATTTGTTGAATTAATTTAGAATGCAGGATCTCACTTCCACCCTAGTCTCCCCAGCTCTTTAAAGAAGCACCCCCCTCCCAGGGGGAAAGTATCTCACAGGTGTGCAAGAATACCTTCTACTCCAGCTTACTGGCCAGGATGCCTTAGGCTGCCCCACCTCCTTTAAAAGATTGCTGGTCTGGGCTTGGAATTCTTCTGCTGGGGGCTGCTGTCTGGCCCGTGGAACACAGTGGAAAGGGCTGGCTTTCTACCTGCTCTATGTGGCACATTGAGATCTGGGCCCTAAAGCAGGTTTGGCTGAGTCTCATAAATGTTTCCTTAGGGACTTTAAACCATACCGTCAGGCCAGGTAGGGTGTCCCATTCATCACATCACCCCTTCCACTCTTCCTCAGTCTTTGCCTAACTCTTCAAACCACTGTCAACCCCTCTCTACTTTCAGCCCCCAAAAATGTCTCTTGCATGTCAACACATGGATATATAGCCCAGGGGAATCAGCTCAGAAATAGCCAGACTCTCCACTGTAGCTGGCTCAGTAGGGACACTGAAGAATTTAGTTAAGAATTATTGAAAACAGCTTGGCTCAATAGTGCATGTCTGTAATCCCAGTGACTTGAGAGGCAGAGGCAGAAAGATCACAAATTTGAGGCCAGCTTCAACTACTGAACAAGATCCCATCTTAAAATAAGAAATAGAAAAGGGCTATGGATATAGCTCAGTGGTATAGTGTCCCTGGGTTCAATCTCCAGTTCCAGAAAAAAGAAAAAAAAAATTCTTGAAAACTGTTTGCCAGCTTCTGCAGCAGGAAGTCAAATAACATAAGCCTCCAGAGGGCGCCACTTGTCCATTATTGACTACACAGAAAAGCAGGCTGTGAGAGCATAAGCCTAGTTTGAGTTTGCTTTGTCTGCATATATACACACATGGTTTTTGACACTCTGGGCTATATTACATATAATGCTTTTATCTCATTTGTTAAAGTTTTCTGTTATCTCCAAAAGGAACTTCAGAGACTATTAACAGAGCAAAAGCTTTACTGGACTGGAAAATCCTCATGAGAACAGGGAATTGGAAATTAGACCACAAAAGACAAGGCTTTCTTCCTGCTATCTTGCCATAGGGCTCCTCAGTGTGCACTGGGAGAGTGGGGGCCCTCAAAGAATAAAGGGTTAGGCAAAAGAATGATTTCAAATCTTGTCTTTTCCCATGAGGTGTGAGTTTTGTGCCTGAGACACTTAGTATATGGAGCCTTTATCATAGCTCTCAATTATAGCCAACCAAACCCCAGGAAAGGGAAAATATGTGACATTTAAGCAAAGGCCATGATGAAGGAAGAAAGGATCAATTATCTGAGACCCCATTTATCTTAGCCTCTGCAAAAGAGAGGAGGGGACAGTTTGTGGAGGAAGACATTAGATATGTGTCTAAAACTTTTGAAGGGAGAATTGGGATGATAGAAGTAATACTGCTCTGGAGCCAGGTGTCATCAGTGGTAGAGTGCCTGATTAGCTGCATGAGGTCCTGGTTCTCTACCCAAGGAGGGAGAAAAAGTATTTCCTGGAAATACTTTTAAATAAATTCTTAGATTAAAGAATTCTTAGATAAATTTAAGTAAATTCTTAGATTTACTTTTCTGTATATTCAACACATTTTTACAGAGTACCTGGTAGGATCCTGGCTTTCAGAAATAGTGCCAGCCAGACAGGAATGAATGAGGAAAATCCTCTGCTGTTCTCTGGCGCTGCATATTGAGAATCCTGTGGCTTCTATACACTCGGCAACCTTGTGCTTTTGGCCAGTATTCCTTTCCCACAGGGATTGTGAACTCCTTGGTGCCGGGGCTCTGCTTCATTCCTCGACTCCTCTTTGCTAAACATACTGCCTGGCACACAGCAGGTGTACAGAAGGAATAAATGAATGTGCTTGTCAAGAACTTTTTATAATCAATGCATAGACAATATAGCAAATAGTGGACTACATATCCTAATCCCATAGGGCTGGTCTGGTAAATCTCACACATCCTAATAATGTTAATGACATCTATTTCCCTTTCTTCTTTCCTTCTGGAACCAGCACCAGTGGTTCTGACAGCTCCCTCTCAGATGGTCTCCCTGTTCACCTACTGAACATAGTAGATGAGGTAAGATTATGTTGAGTCTTATACCCACGAACTAGCAATCTTAAAAATACCATGACATTACTGCATAATTTTGTGAGTTTTCCAAATGTCTTATTATCTACAGAAAATATAGCAATAGGGCTGGGAGTATGGCAAAGCCTTGGATTACATCCACTGAGCTGCAAAAAAAAAAAAGAAAGAAAGAAAGAAAGGGCGAGCAATAGTGTTCTAACTGGGTCACCCTGCCCTCAACTCTTTCATTTTGTCCTTTATAACTTTAAAAAAAATTTTTTTGTAGTTGTAGATGGACAGAATGGCTTTATTTTATTTGTTTATTTTTATGTGGTACTAAGGATTGAACCTAGTGCCTCACACATGCTAGGCAAATACTTGCCACAGCCCTACCCCCCTTTATAACTTTTTATGCTTAATGATTAAAGTCACTTTTTGGTAACAACAAAACTGAATATTTTAACCATCCATCTAATGATCCAGACCTGATATATTGCCATAGTCATCTGATTTCATCTTGTAAATCACAGATATTTGGTTATTGGTATAAGTGCCCCTTTGACAACTGTAATAGTGGGATTTGGGTGTGTTAAGAAAAGCCTCTGGTAAGGAAATCACCATTTACTTATTCTCCAAGCCAACAACATGAGGGCCATGACATTTTGGGCTTTAGGTTTTTTGTTGTTGTTGTTGTTTTGTTTCCTTAGGACCCAGAATTGAACCCAGAAATGCTCTACCACTGAGATGTATCCCAAGCCTTTTTTAATTTTTAAAAATATTTTTTAGTTATAGATGGACACAATATCTTTATTTTACTTTTATGTGGTGCTAAGAATCAAACCCAGTGCCTCACATGTGCAAGGCAAGCGCTCTGCCACTGAGCCATAACCCCAGCCCCGCTTTTTAATTTTTGAGACAGGGTCTTGCTTAGTTGCTACAGCTAGCCTTGAACCTGCAACCCTCCTGCCTCAGCCTCCTCTGAGTCACTGGGATTACCAGCATGTGCCACTGCACCCAGTTCCCACATTGTATTTTGACCATTGTGTGAAGAGTGCCATGTGAGGGTAAGAATAGTTCTAGAACCCCCAGTGAACAGTTTCTCTGTACTTTCTGAAACAGTTGAATCAAAAGATGATGTTTAAGAAGAAAAAAAAGAAGCCACTTCAAACTAGGAAACAGCGAAATGAGCAGCATCAGAAAAATAAGTCGATGACGGAGTTATCGACAAGAGATACCTCAGTAAGAAAGCCCTGCTGTCTGCTCTCCGGTCTTGCTCTTGAGTGTTCTGTAGAGGGAGTAGGAAAAAAGCTAAAGTATAGTGTAAACCAGAAAGGGTGGGGGCTAGCAAGTGGGGGCCTTTCTATTTTGGGTCCTCTAATAATTTCTGAGTAGGTTTCAGCCGTGGCCCACTGATCTTTTCCTACAGTCTGGCATAACAAGTGTGGATTTTGACCAAGTCTAGTTTTCCAGAGGAAAGATGTGGTACTGGAAAAGACTTGGCAAGGGCTAGTCCACAGTGGCTGTGTAGCTGAGGGATTAGGCCTGGTCCAGGATAAGGACACCTGGACAGCTCTTTCTCTGTCCTGCTCCTATATGCCACACCCACCCTGAATCCTCTGTTCTCCAAAAACAAAAATGCTTTCAGAGGTGGAAGTTTTGCTATTGTGTGCATTGGTCAATTATGAATGAATCAATTTAAAAATATTCTCTTTTCACTTGACTCTTCTAGGAAAGGGCAGAACTTGCTCCTGCTCTGCAAAAGCAGTCTACCTTTTACAAAAATTTGGAGAATTCCAGGTCTTCAACAATGAAAAATGCAAAACTAAGCCTCAGTGAGGTAATATTTTTTTTCTTTTTTTGGTACTTGGGATTGAACTCAGGGGCACTCGACCACTGAGCCACATCCCTAGTCCTATTTTGTGTTTTATGTAGCAACAGGGTCTCACTGAGTTGCTTAGCACCTTGCCATTGCTGAGGCTGGCTTTGAACTCACCATTCTCCTGTCTCAGCCTCCCTAAGTGCTGGGATTACAGGCTTGCGCCACTGTGCCCAGCTGTAATTTTTTTTTTGTTTGACTCTGTCATACAGATTCTCTCATATCTCCAATTAATATGTCTTCCACAGGGTGAAGAATGCTATAGCCGTTTCTGTTACCCTTACCTGTCAGTGCCACTGGGACCAGGGGAACATAAAATTTGGTGTGTGTGTGTGGTAGTAGGACAACACTGACACCGCTTTGTTTAAACCCTGCTGAATTCTAATATCAAATATTGGTGATATGTGATTTCATACCAAGGACATAAGAACAAGCTCTAGTCGGGCGGGTGGCGCAAGCCTGTAATCCCAGCACTTTGGGAGGCTGAGACAGGAGAATTGCAAGGTCAAAGCCAGCCTCAGCAACAGCGAGGTGCTAAGCAACTCAGTGAGACCCTGTCTCTACATAAAACACAAAATAGGGCTGGGGGTGTGGCTCAGTGGTCGAGTGCCCCTGAGTTCAATCCCCAGTACCAAAAAAAAAAAAAGAAGAAGAAGAAGAACAAGAACAAGCTGTGAATTTATCATCCATCCACCCACTTAACAGATTTTATCATGTACATATTATATAACAGGCCCTGTACTGGATGCTGAGAATGCAACATTGAATAAAATACCAGAGGCCTTGAGTCTGGGGGTGATTTTAATAACCAAGCAGGAATTTATGTCAACAGGATGCAGTGATAACACAGAGGGGAGGCATCCAATTTTTACTACTTAAGTTTTGTGACTGTAAAATCTTTGTTTTTCTTAATATAAAAAAATAGATTTGAGTACAATAGTAGCTAATTCTTTTTTTTTTAATTTTTTTTGTTTTATTTGTTGATTGACCTTTATTTATTCATTTATTTATATGCGGTGCTGAGGATCGAACCCAGTGCCTCCCACATGCAAGGCAAGCACTCTACCACTGAGCCACAATCCCAGCCCCGTAGCTAATTCTTTTTTTTTTTAAATATTTTTTTAGTTGTACATGGACACAATATCTTTATTTGTTTATTTTTATGTGGTGCTGAGGATCGAACCCAGCACCTCACGCATGCAAGGCAAGCGCTCTACCACTAAGCCACAATCCCAGCCCAGTAGCTAGTTCTTAATGGATATGCCCTCGCTTGGAATGCTGCCCTATGGTTAACAGTGATACAGTGAGGCCTCATCACACTACACCAGGAAACCCCCACAGAGCATAGCTGTTTGGTGTCAGGTGTAACCATGGCAAGAGCACAAGCTTTGAGTCTGTCTTGAGTTCTTGTTCCATCCCCACTGTTTAATACAGGTTGAGCATCCCTCATCTGAAATGCTGCACAATCTGAAACTTTTTAAGGGTCAACATGATGCCACAAAGGGAAATTCTGTACCACAAAATTTGTTTCATGCAATATATTTAATGTTTTAAAATATTGTATAAAATTACCTTCAGGGTATGTGTATAAAGTGCATATGAAACATAAATGAACTTAATTTTTCTTTTTTTCTTTTTTTGGTACCAGGAATTAAACCCAAGGGTGCCACATCCCTAGCCCTTTTTTATTTTTTATTTAGAGACAGGGTATTACTAAGTTGCTTAAGGCCTCTCTAAGTTGCTGAGGCTGCTTTTGAACTTGCAGTCCTCCTGCCTCAACCTCCCGATCCACTGGGATTACAGGTGTGCTCACCACTTCTGGCTCACCACTTCATTTTTAGACTTGGGTGACCTCCCCCAAGGTATCTATCTCATTATGTATATGCACATATTCCAAAGTTGGAAAAAATCTTAAATTCGAAACTCTCTGGTTCCAAGCATTTCTGATAAGGAATGCTCAGTCTGTATTCTGTGAGTTACATAACCAGCCAAGGACTCAGTTTCTGCATCTGAAACATTGGGGCGATGATATCTTCATCCTCACTTATTCTTAGCATTAGAAGTGAAACTATAAAGTACCCAATAAACATTAGTCACCTTTCCTTCTTTTTCTTGACTTGTTACTTATTTGTGTCTTGCCTCTCTTTTTGTGTGAGAATATCATCATGAGTAAACATGCATGAATAAAATGCACACAAGTAATACATATTCAATAAAATTACATTCACATGGAAAATTTAGTGAGGATGTGTTCATTTCTTTTTAGACACAGTTAAGTAGAAGAGACAGAAGCACCTCCATGGACCCACAAATGACCCTGATTCTACGTAAGAATAAAGAGAAAATGCAGGTACATCACACAATATTCTGTATATGTGTGTGTATACATATATATGTACATTCACATACCATGTTGTGTGTGTGTGTGTGTGTGTGTGTGCGTGCGTGCGTGTGTGTATAAATTGCAGGCATATATATAGATGTATATGCCAGCAATTTATATTAGTTTTCAAATGGATTATGTGATTTGGAGGAGTGATACTACCGTCCTTCTCAGATTTGTTCTGCCCAAAGGCTACAAACCACATGGCCACCCTGGATCTTAGCCCACAAGGTACTTCAAGACCTGAGGAAGACCACCCAGAGATAAAAGCTTGCTAACAATAATTTAATTTAAATTTAACAAACATTTGTTAGGCTGCCATTGTTTTGTAACTGTATGGCAACATATCAGGTTAGATAGTGATAGAGAAAACATAATGTAGCAGTTCTCAACCCCCCGGAGATGTTAGCAACACATGGGATGTTCTATCAGTTGTGAGGTGTACCTCACAGCCAGTGTTACCACTGATCACTCAATCTGAGGTTTGTGAATGTCTTACTCCATTTCTGTTGTTATAATACAAACCTGAGAGTGTGTGTTTATAAATGAAAGAAATTTGTTTAACTCACAATTCTGAAGGCCAGAAGTCCAAGATTGGGTGTGTATACCTCTGGCAAGTACCTTGTGCTATATCATGACAGTGGAAAAACAGAATGGCACGTGAACAAGCAAAGAATGCAAAGTACAAGGGCAGCCTGACTTATTACAGCCTGCTTTTGTGGTAACTAATCCAGTCTCACAAGAATTAACCTAGTCCCTTCATGCACATTTACACTTGTATATTCTGTCCTGAGAGGGAGGAAAAGGTAGGGGGCACAGCTAGTAAGCTGGGTATATCTGTGGGAAGGTGTGGCTCACACATGTCTGACTGTAACAAAGGCTGAGGATCACTGGGTTAACTTAGGCATACTAGACCCACGGTGGACAGCCCTCCCATGGTGACCCTGCTGTTTTCCCAACTCTGTTGCTTGGGAATTCCTGAGTTGATGCTCTCATTTACCTATCAGGGTCTTCTGGAGAACCACTATGTGTGGGGCTCCTAAAGCACTGTAAAGACAAGATCCTCAAGGAGTGACAGAAACCAAAGAGTAAGGAAAAGAGGTTTCAATGAAGTCAAATCAGAAAAATTTTCAAGCACTATAGTACATGCCTAAACTGAGACAGGAGGCTTGCAGCTTTGTGATCAGCCTGGACAATTTAGCAAGACACTGTCCCCAAATAAAATATAAAAAGAAGCTGGGCACAGTGGTGGACACCTGTAATCTCAGCACTTTGGAAGGCTGAAACAGGAGAATCACAACAGCAACAGCGAGATGCTGAGCAACTCAGTGAGACCCTGTCTCTACATAAAACACAAAATAGGGCTGGGGATTTGGCTCAGTGGGTAAGTACCCCTGAGTTCAATCCCTAGTACCAAAAAATAAAAAGTAAAAAGGGCTAGAGATGAAGACTAGTAAATTATGAATTTGTCCTCTTTCCTCATTTAGCATCCATTTATTTCACAAAGTGTGTAGGTAGCTAAATCTATATCCCAAAATTGAAACATGCTAGTTAGACTGTAACAAGTAACCATGGATTAAATTAAATCCAATGTACTAGATGAATGCCATCCAAACCTTTATCTTTACTTAATTTGCTTAAAATTTCTAGCAGAATATTTCTCTAACAGGGATGTGCGTATGTCAGATAAACAGTTGAATGCAAGGGGCAGCCATCTTGATGGATCGAGTTTTTCTCTTTGTCTAATGTTTCTAGACAACTTATGAAATACAGTCCTCCTGCTTCTTGGGACAATTAAAGTGTTGCCTCTGGACCTTGACTTGGCTGTCTGAGAGACTTGGACAAATGCTTGATTTACCTCTGCCCTGTAACAATGTTGACCCTTTGGGTATTGAGGAAGAAAACTCAAATACTTGCCACTAACTCCTAGTGAGGCCAACCTCAGTTCTAACTGTAACTCTAGAATTTGCAACAGAAAGTGAATTCAATTCTTTTATCTTGTTTGCACAGAGTAAGAGGCCAGATTTTACAGCATCACGCTCCCAAAGAGGAAGCAGAGACTCCAGCCAAGAGTCAGCTCCAGGTATGAAGCCAAACTGGCCTAGGAACAGATATCCTGTCACAAAAAGAAGCCACGCTGCCATGGCAGCGTACCCATCCTTGCACATAAACACATACCCGTAGGTGTGCCTTGGCTGTGCACACAGGCACTTCCTCAGAGTCTTTGGGTCATGTGCAATCTGTAAGGGTTTGTGGTCTCTGTCTTGTACATTCATCACACACTGACCTTCTGCTTTGTACTTGCTTACACCACGTGCATGTCCTTGGATGCATACCTCATGTATTCAGTTATTTTTTCCTAAGATGAAATTTTATTATGATGACATCTGTTCTCATGGAACTACCACACATATAAACCTTATTTTAACTAATAGATATGCTCTCTAAAATTAGGTACAAATCAATTTTAACAGATCAAACTGTTATAAACACATTGGGGAGTGTGCTATGTTAAAACAAGTCTTGTGTCAAAGCTTTCAAGTGATAAACAGTCAGACTATTGTATATTAGATTTTCTCAGAGTGAGTTATTCCCACAGAGAGGTAACAATTCATGTTTTACCCAGAATTGAATATTGCATATATTATGTTCAACAAGGTTATGTAAATTTTTAACTCAATGATTAAAGTTCTTTCTCTCTAACCACTTGTTTCGTTTGATTGGTTAACTGCATAATCTTATGTGAACAGATATTTTATTTTAGCCGTTTTTGTGCAATGGTCCCTCATGAACACCAAGCATAATCTACCGTTTTCAGCATGTTGTGTCAGCATGCTAGAGTCAGATTAAAGAAGAGTCACTACAGTTTATGCCAGGCCACCCCTAGTTTTGATTTTTCCTTACCTATCACTTTGGTTTGGAAAGTTTTCTAGTAGGGCACAATGATGCATGCCTGTAATCCCAGTGCCTCAGGAGGCTAAGGCAGGAGGATCATGAGTTCAAAGCCAGCCTCAGCAATTTGCAAGACCCTTTCTCTAAATAAAATATAAAAAGGGCTGGGGATATGGCCTGGTGGTTAAGAGCCCCTGGGTTCAATCCCTTGTACCAAAAAAAAAAAAAAAGGAG
>JAQQSJ010002096.1:0-13196 GCA_028644305.1 Xerus rutilus
AAAAAAAAAAAAAGAAGTGGAGGGTGGGGTGAGGGAGAAGTCAGAAATCAGGAACAAAAAAGCACAGGCACAACTCCAAGCCCGGCTGCGGAGTTGCCAGGAGGCCAGGTGCTGCTGCTGGAAGCTGCGCTCTGCTTGGCATCGCCGTCCGTCATGGCGGCCACTTCCTGTGCCTGTGCTGGGAGAGCCATCTCCCCACTGGTGGGTATTACAACCGCAAGCACAGAGGGGCTCGCTGAGAGGGAGAGAGGGAGAGCGAGCCTGCACAGAAGTCCCCATGAAGAGTCTCCCTGAGGGACTGAGGGAGGGGTGGCGACAAGCCTGACTTCTCCTGATAATTCACTCTTTCCCAGCTCTGCCCGTTCTTCCCAGGGTAGGAACACTACATTGCAAGGCTGAAGAAATCCCTCACTGGTGGGCCCTCACCCCAGCTGACTCTCCAGCTTGAGTCTCCAGAACTTCTTCAAGGACATCTTCTACATCTTATCCTAAGATTGGACCACTGTCCTCTAAATCCAGAGCCTAGAGTTGGGCTGCCTCCAGATTGCCATTGCCTATACATTCTCAAACCACTGTTGGTTCTGTTACTTTTCTGTGAAGAATCATAAGGAAGAAATGTGACGCTCATTCCACCATGTGTCTCTTGGCACTCAGAATGCATTTTGAAGTGGACTTCCTTCTGTAGCGGTGGGTTGCACTCCGGGGAGACAGACTCCAGTTTAACCACCTCTCTCTGGAGCTGCTGCTTCTGGGTGTGGAGACTAATTCTTACTTTCATCTGATGATTTTTTAACTCAAGTCGGTGTAGTTGAATAGAAATGAACTGATGTTGGGCCAGCTGGTTATTCAGCTAACATTTATTATGTACCTGTTGAATGCTGAACGCAGCAGAGGGTAGGAAGAACACCATATGAGAGACTGATCTAGTTCATAAAACGGTGTCACTTGACCTTGAGGCTCAGATGACCTGGCTGTGCACAGTTACTTCCTCTTTCACTGATTGCAAGGTGCTTGCTTCCCTAAGCCCCGGTATCCTCACAGGTGAAATGAAATCTGTGTAGCTATCTATCTTGCAGGACTGTTACGAGGGTTGCATGAGACAGTCCACGTAAAGCGCTGGTGAGCACAGTGCCTGGTGCCTATTAAAGACTCAATAGGTGATATGAGAGAAGTCAATTCTAGGTAATATGGAAAGGCCAGAGACAGGCCCTAATTACACTTTGTGAGGAGGAGGAGACATCAGACCTGCATCTTAGAAGATAAGGACAGAATCAAGAAGGAAGTGGCTGGAAGCTTCTGTTTGGGGCAGGCCATGGTTAAAAATACGCCTTCAAAGCCTTGTCTGACATAGCTAACTCGCTGAGCAGTTCTGAGATGGGCATGACTGAACGTTCTCCCAAGGCCCTGGGGAGTTAAGCTTTGCCTCTAGGGGCTGCAGCGCTTGTAAAATAATGGAAGGACTGAACTGCCACAGAAGCAATACACTTTTGGGTGGTATTCGGGCTTGTAATTTGCATTAGACATAATTACATTTCCTTAACATAAAAGGAAATATTTGTGATCTGCAGAGAGGAGGCCCTAACACACAAAAGCAGGTCTCTCTTGGTTCCCTGACCCATTAAGTGACAATTATGGTACCTGTGTTAAAACATCTTCTAAGTGAAATAACTTACTTTAACTCTGTGCTGCTAATGCTTGAAATAATGGCATTTCCTCCTTCAGTTGCACAGATGTCAGCATTTATGATTTTAAATAATAGCACATAAAAGCCCAGAAGGAATCTCTGAAGTACTTGCTGGCTTTCTTTTCTACAATGATTTAGAATTTCACGTCCTTTTCCTTCTGTATTTTTATCTCCTAAGTAACTGATGACTGGCCATAGTGTTCAGCAGTCGGGATGGCCACAGAAAGCAGAAAATCCAAAATAACAGGGATTTAAATAAGACCGCAATGATTTTCATAAAAAAGAAGTCCAGAGACAGGCAGATGTGGCTTCTATGAAAAGGACTCAAGTGAAGTCACCCATGACTTTGAAAAGGTGCTGAGGCTGTAACCACCATGGCAGCAGAAAGGAGGAAGTAGGGACAGACAGATGGACAAAAGCTCCAGTGGAGGCAGTTTCCTGGAAGAGTTTTTCTGGAAGCCACATGATACTTTTGCATATAACTCACTGGACAGCACTTGGTGTGTTGGTCACGCTATCTGCAAGGGAAGCTGGAAAACATAGTCTTTTAGTTGAGTTTGTTGTCACCAGGGATAGCTTTGGGTTCTGTTACCAAGGCGGCAAGAATGGACACTGGACACAACCACACTGACTTTTTTGAGGTCTTTTTATTTAGACACTTGTCTGTAATTTCACATGTACCATGCTCAGAAGGTCGGTGGCCTCTGTAGTGAAGGGACTCTTTCTTCCCATATCTGATCTGGCCCTCTCAGACATCTCAGAGATGGTCTAGACCCTGGAGGAAAATGCCAAGGCTTGCTTAAAAGGAATGCAAGATGGACACCCAGCATGTCCTACCCGGGATTCCCATTCTTTGAGGTTCATTCTGGACTTCATTGTCTGACTTGTCTTCATTTGAGCCTGTGGTTGAAGCACCTACCTTGACTCTCTGGCTGTTTTCAGTATTCCAGCTGTTTCCTTTACTGCTGTGACTCTGAAGCAGAGCGGTTCTGCAGGGAATCCTTTGGGTACTGTCTCCAAAGTGCTCTCACTTGTGCATTGGTTTCAAGTAGGGGTCCCTGGGGAAAATCTTGCTCTGCAGGGACACCTAGACATTCAGAAGCATGAAGTGGGGTCAGTTACCAGAACAGCTGAGTGTGACTGGTATATAGGATGAGGGGAGGGCAAATATGTTGGACAAAGCATCTTAGAGAAGAAATCAAGTAAAATAATTCCTTAAATCTGGGGATCGTATTGGTCAATAAAGAGTGGGCAGCTTCATGGTCAGGTATTTAAAAATAATTAAAAGTAACTCCTACTGCATTTTTCCTTTTATACAAGCCATGAAACTCTGTTGTCAGAAAGATTACAGTTAAGAAGCACTACGGTTCCATTACATATTGGTAACTACTGTGACCATTTTGTTAACTATCTTTCCAGGATTTTGGAAGGACAGTTGTACATGCATTTTTGAAAAAAATGAAATTGTTCTAGAGATACTGTGGTACTCTGTGATCATCTGATCTAATAGTATAGGACAAATGTCTTTTCTCTGTCCATAAATATTAGTCTGCTTTAGATAGCTGATATTCCATTGAATAGGTGCCATAATTTCATTAACTAATCAATCTACTGTTGAACGCGTTCCAGATTTTCACAAAATAATAGCGTGACGAATGTCTCTATAGCTAAATGTCTGAACACATCTATGATTATTTGCTTGGCATAAATTTCCAAGTAAGTTGAAAGTCCTAAGAATGCTCCTATTTTTAAGACTTTTGGCTAACATACCAAATTGCCCTCAAAAAGTTTCTTCCCAGCAGTGTTGAGGGACGTTTCTGGGTGGTCAGTTCAGATCCCCAGGGCAGCCATTTCTCCTTTGCATCTCAGATGAAAAGCAAACACTTTGGCAGCTTTGTAATTGCTTTTGTCCCAAACCTCTTGTTCCACCCAATGGCAGTGAAGTCTGCATGCATTCTTTCTTTGGTAAAAAATCAAACAGCAAAGTGGGTGAAGGAAGGAAGGAGGGGTCAGAATGTGAACCCCCAAAACACGACAGGACAGGATTGGCCCCTCTGTCAGACGGTTTGGGGAAGCCACGTGCCCAACAAAGTCAGCCCAATGAGACTGAGCTTGTGTCTATGAGCAGCTTTTGTTCACAGTCCTCTCAGCCAGCAGTGCAAAAACTTCCCTGTGAACATAACTCGGCTTAGCATGCTTGCATCTTTGAATCCCGTGAAAAAGCAGTAGACACCAAATGGCTAATGGAGAACAAAGTTAGGCGGACAGGAAGCAGGCCAGAGTCATGGAGATATTAAGACACCATCTCCTTTGAAGGAGATCTTCTGCCAACCTCACCCGGTGCTAACCTCAGAGTTGGCCATGAGGTACCCCCTGCTCTGCCAGCCTGCCCTCAGTGATCCTTATATGGATTAGTTCCTAGGCCCTCTGATCTCTTGTTCAGGGGTCCCGGCCCTGTCTCTTCTACTGGAGTGTCCAACCCTATGACTGCAAATTCTCCAGTGTACAGTTTACTGATACCAAAGAAAGAACCTGGAAAACTCAATGGAAAGGGTTTGTTACTTATGCACTCCTCAGCAGTGGCAGGTGGGGACAAAACAGAAGGCCACCTCATGCCCACAAGCTGGGGAAATATCTGGGATATGCTGCATGCCCACTGTGCAGGTGGATTTCTTCAGGTCTAGACCTTACAACCCAGGTGGCTTTGCTTTGATCCCCACCTACAGATTGGAGACCAGGGAAGTGGCCAGTCTCCCTTCTCCTCATTACCTCATTCCTTCATTATCATATTCCTTGGAATCCTTCTTATCCAGGAACAAGAAGTCTTCCTAGACACAGATCAGTGTTCCAATGTGGAGCCAGATCACTCTGGGTCTCCTCTCTCTGATCCCAACCTGCTAAGGTGACCTGGTTTGTTTTCTTTGCTGACAGACTGGATGCTCACACCTTTTGACCTTGAGTCTTCCCTGACTCCAGGTGACTAAAGGCTGACAGGGTCAAAGTATTTCTAGGGGAACAAATGATCTCTATTGTAGGAGCACTCCCCATACCTTCAACCCCTCCCTTCCCTCTTTTCCCATTCTATGGTGATGAACCACACACCCGGCAGAGCGTACCTCATTGGTTGTAACCTCAGGCCATGATTGGTCCAAGGACCCTATATAAGCTTCTGTACTTCCTGGAATAAACGGGTTCTACCTCTCGCTCCGGCAGAGCAATCTTATGTACCCCCAGAGTCTGGATGGAGTGACTCCGTGGACTGTCACCCCAAAACCTCATCCTGTGAGACCCCACTTCGTCTTCCCTGAAGACCCCTTTTCATCTCTCAGGACCTCAACTCATCGAGCAGACCCATGAGGCATGACTTCAAACAATATCTTATGTCCTTTGAGTGCTCTCAGTCTCTTTCTCCTTACTCCTGTGTGCCTGTTTCCTGTAGTTCTTCACCAGGCTTCTTGGGTAAGGGCGAGAGAAGGGCAGACAGGAAGACAGACCGACAGCAAGTGTGAAGTCCTACAAAAGCGAGCAGCTCAGGAACAGCACAGATGGACCCAGAGAAGCAGGTCCCTGAAACTGGTCACCCAGGAGTTGTGAACCTGGAGTTGGGGGCTGTGGAATGTGGTTGAGGATACCAAGTGATTTAAGTTCTACTAGCATTATCTGAATCCTATGAAGTGCCAGGCACGGCTGGCTACAGATTTAAGAAAAGGAAAAGCCACTAAATCTCTCAACCTGTTCCCAGGGAGCTCCCAGTGTGACAGGGGAAATGGAAGCTGACCTGACTACTCACAGTGAATTGTGCCTGGTTAGGGGAGAGGTGAGCAGAGGGCTCCTGGAAGGAACCCAACTGTCAGCCAGGGGTCAGAGCCGGCGTCTCAGAAGAGATTCTGACAAGTTGGTCTTGGGCAGGTGTGAGCCAGGTTGAAAGCAGAAACTGGACAGCAAGTCAAAAGGACAGTATGGCCAGTGTGTTGAGCTTAACGCTGAAGAGTATGGGAAAAGAAGGGCCGGGTGCTGTGGTGCATGCCTACAATCCCAGTGGCTTGGGCAGCTGAGGCAGGAGAATCGCGAGTTCAAAGCCAGCCTCAGCAATGGTGAGGCGCTACTCAGTGAGACCCTGTCTCTAAATAAAACACAAAATAGGGCTGGGGATGTAGCTCAGTGGTTGAGTGCCCCTGAGTTCAATCCCTGGTACCAAAAAAAGAAAAAAAAGAAAAAGAAAGAAAGAAAAGAAAAGAAAAGAAGGGATCCTATACCTCAAAGAAGACACACTGAAGGTAATGGTAACACTGCGGGTGGAGTCAGACGGGGAATTGCTTTGATTATCGATGATCTTGTTAAGGAGAAGGAAGGTCATCCTGCAAGCAGTTTGAAAATCTCAGGAGCAGCAAAAAAGATGCAGAGATAGGAAAATTGGTCCTTAAAGACAGGTGGGGAAAGGCTTGGGGGAGGAAGGAGTCGAGGAAGTGCAAAGGCAGAGGAAGCAACCGTGTAGGATGGGAATGGCATGAGCATTGGGGATGGAAACCAAGGGTAACTGGTGGGTAAGAGGATCTGTGGGTGGTGTTTGGAGATGAGGATGCAGTTGGTGCCTGTGGGGGCGCAGGAAGCATTGCAGGATTTGAGCAAGAACAGGTCCATTAAAGAAATGTTTTAGAAGGATTCCTTTAGTGACCATGGTTTGGAGAGAGGCAGGGATTGAAGGTAATCAAGTCCTCTATGAGGAGCTTGTAGAAATTGTGTAAATTCTACCTAAGAAAAATCTTACTTGCTTCCTGCTTATCTGAGTTAAATCCACTGTTACCACAGGGGCTCAAGAAATGTCATCAGAAACATGTAGTCTGTATTATCTTAACTTCCTGCAGAGATGGCTTTGCCAGTTCAACTTGAAGCTTTATGCTTGCCTGTCATGGAGCACTAACATAAGAAGTACTTTCTAAAGAACATTTCCGTACCTTTTGCTAAGCTGTAATTAAACACATTGACAATCCTCTTACTCAGTGACCTTTTTCTAAGTAACCACACAATCAGTTCTCAAATTTAGCACAAGGAGGGAAACATGTCTATCCAGCCAATTGTATGTCACCTTAAGGACTTCAGATATGAGAACTAACTATCCCAGTGCCCTTCGCCTTTTTTTCCTTGCCTGCCAGGAGGCTCAGTACTAAATTAGCTTTGCAAATGTGGTAATTACTCTTGGGTGGTATGTTACTCTTTTGCTCTCTATTTGCTTTTTCATTGACTGCTTACCTTTTTTAAAAATAAATTATATCTATTAAAATGTATTCTTGTTATGTTTGAATAAATGTAATCTGCCTCAGATACTTCTGGGAAATAGGCTGGATGTATGTTATGATTAAATCTTAAGTGGAATAATTTCCTCCTCCCTGGAAAGGCGGCTCTTTACTGTGCTTTTCCACACAGCCAGAAAGTCTCTCCCTGCTCCTGTTGGCCCCAGCTCCTGTCTGGTTGTGGTGCTCAACCTTCCTCTCTCTCAGTCCATCCTGGCCAAGCTCCTTAGTAAAATACACTTAGCCAGAGCTCATCCGCCTCTGTATGCTGGCCCTTTTGGCTTGAGATGTTTTCTATCGTTTCTATATTTCAAAGCTTTGTGGTAAATAATCAATTCAAACCAGCACTGAGTCTCTCTTTCTGTAATTCTAAAAACCCATTAAATTATATTGTTGGGAGAAAACAATAGCTGTGCTAATCATGCCCTGTGCATGCGCATCTTAATTTCCCCAGAGGCCTGAATATGAATTTTTACTAACATGTTAATTTTGTGTGTTAATCAGTAGCTGTAGGCCGAATGAATGGATTGACTATGTAAAACTGTTTGATATTGAAACAACTCCTTTTGACCCCCTCAAATTGGCTTCATTCCCCTAAAGACGGTTAAAGTTAATTAAGCACTCAATAGGTTTATGGTGTTTAAATTAAAATATATTACTCCTCATTGTGTAGTCATCAAGTGAGAAAGACATCCTCCTCCTGGCTGCCTGGCTGGCTAATGGGCTTATCAAAATTCATGATGTAATAAGAAGCCCGACAAGTACATGAGAGACTGGCTGTCACTCAAGGAAAAACACTGACCACTTTTGCCCACTAGAGGGCACAAGAAAGCCATGAATGCTGGTAGCTGGGCGAGGTGGTTTTGGGGATGGAAGCAGGAAAGGCTCCTTGTAGGCCCGTTTCTGTCATGTGTAAAGAAAACAATTTATTATTCCTTTTCCCTAAAAATGTGGAGCTCTCTGTTGATTGCTCCAATTCCCCTTCTTCTTTTGTTCGCTGTTTACATTCATACCCTTCTTCTGTCTCCTTGGATTTATTCGTAAATGTATTTATAGCAGGGGGTTGTGGCAGAAATCAGCCCTCATGGCTCTCAGGGAAAAGAAAAACAAATGTTGCCTTCCTTCATCTGGGTAACCTTCCCATGAAATGTTCATGGAGATGGTGGTAGGAGCTGGAGGCCTGTGCTTCCAGGGAAAATCACTGGCAGAGTGGAAAGAAAACATATAAAATCGCACTTTTCTCCAGAAAGGGACGGGGAAGCTGTAATTGTCCCTGCTGACTTTCCCCCTGGGCCTCTCAGGGGCTGGGGGCAGGGAACACAGATTCACAACGTGCCACACAGTGAGCATTTAGATCGGGGAGAAGAACTGCTTAACGAAATCGGCAGTGCAAAACACAGGAGGCCACAGCGAATCCTGCAGGAACGCTTGCTTTGAATTAAAACACAACTTAGGCCCTGTGGGCTGATGGGACCCAAACCTGCCTGCCCCTCTTACATCCAGCAAACTCCATTCTTGACCACAGGGATATAATTCAGATTATCTGTGGTCACTTCTGGAAATGTGGTGGTAGGGATCATTGAGGGATTCGGGGGAGTTCTTGTTAATGAATCGAGTTCATTTTCTCTTAGACTGGTTTTAAGAAACTTGTGCTTCTGTGTAGTTCTTAAGTTTCTGTAGATGCAGGGGTGAGTCACAAAATGGACCAAGATGTAGCCTCTAAAGGATCAATAGCCATGAACATCAGACAAGGAGGGAGCAGGGTGACAGGATGGGCGAAATGGGAGTCATCACAAGGCAAAGGTTGAAGGATGCCAGGTTGTTGTGATAAGTAAATATTTGAAGAGGTGGGAGGTAGCCTCACGCCAGGCAGGAAGCCATCCCCCTGGGACAAGCATCAGAAGGGCATTGTTTGGCCATCTTCCATTCAGGTTATTGGCAATAGCATAGGATTTTATTTCCAAAATGTTTTTTTTGTGGGGTGGTATCAGGGATTGAAGTCAGGGGCGCTCAACCACTGAGCCGCATCTCTAGCCCTATTTTGTATTTTATTTAGAAACAGGGTCTCACTGAGTTGCTTAGTGCCTGGCTTTTACTGAGGCTGACTTTGGTCCTCCTGACTCAGCCTCCTGGACTGCTGGGATTAAGGCATGCGCCACTGCGCCTGGCTTCAAACTACTTTTGATTAACAATGAGTAATAATGATTTATTCAAAGGCAGTGGTTTTCCAACCATGAGGTAGGAAACCTTGAACCTGGATAGTGTGGCCAAGGGTGGGCATGAGCCTCTGCCCTGCTTTTTTGTGGCTGCACCTATGGTTTCATTTGGAAATGTTTCTACTGATAAAAGAGAGAAAGAAGAGGGAGGATTTAAAAACCAGTGGTCTTCAACCTTTTAGATTACAAAGATTTTCTGTGATTTTATTTGAAACTCATGTAGGCTTTTCTTCTCCATCTCTGTTTGCAGAAAAGGAAACAAATTCAGAGGTCAAGGGAGCACTGTGTCCATTGTCACAGTGAGTGGCACAGTGAGGCCTGGAGCTTGGGTTTTCAGATTTTGAATTCAGGACTCCTACCCTCAACCAGGGTAGGTAAGACCCTTAGAACTGAAGAGGGTCCCCAGTTGTGCTGGCACATTGGGTGACCCAAGGAGAAGATGCCTTGAAGGGGAGAGTGGTGGAGCCTAACAGGGTGGGGGGTGGGGACCTGAGATTTAATAGGCAGGACAACAGGAGGCAGCAGTGACCCAGAAAGGGAAGAAGCCACCAAAGCCTCCAGGGCCTGGCCTGCTGCCCCCGCTCCCCACTATCCCTCTATGTTGGGCTGACCAAGGGACCTGGACATCTTTCATTTTGGGATTGTCATCATTCCAGTCCTTGGGAAATCACAGAGTGCCTGAGCTAGCCAGGAATTACTTCCATAAATTTTAGAGCCCAGCCCATAGAGATTCCCAGGTCTTTCTGGGAAATTATTGACTTTGTGGGCGTGAAATGGGGACAATTGTTGCCCATCAGCTCCCGTGTGTGTTCAGGAGAGCTTTTCCTGTCAGCCTCCTTTCCAGAATTAACTCCCACGGACTCCTTTGACCCCAAGCCCATGGAAAGGGCTGTCTCGTTCACTGTATTACTGTGATGCCCTCCCCCAGTGCATCCAGCTCTTTCTTCAAGTTAACCAGTAACTGGTCTTTTGTTATCCCATTTCTGTCCAAGGAACCCTCCCAACCATTCTCACTTCTGATTTTTGTTTCCTTTCTCTTTTGGGTCTGCAGAAAACCTTTCATGTCCCTTTCATGTCCCTTTGTGTCCTAGAGAACTTCCCACTGCCACCAGGAATGTGCCAACCTGCTTTACTTTTCTCAGTGCTGCTGGTGGGGCTCTCGGCTCTCCTCTCCACATTTCAAGTCTGACAATCAAATGGGCCAGGGAGGTGCAGGAACAAGCTGACTTTCTGGGGACTCTCTTGGGAAGGAGCGGCAGGCAGACAGCGGGAATAAAATTACATCTAAAGTTGGTTGTTCATTTGTGAGGTTTTCTTCCTTTGTGTGGCGTGTTCCGCCCCACCAAAGCCCATAGAGGGACCCGAGAAATAGCAGAAAGCCTATGGAACCAATTGGCTGGAAAAGAAATGACAGTAAAAGTCGCACAGAATCAAGTCTTCTGTCAGCACCCATTTAAGTTAAACAGGTTTATAAGTTGCAGCAGGGAATTAACTGATTTGATGGAGGATTTCTAACACTGAGAATAAGAAAAGAAAATTTTACTTTTAGTTTATGTCTTAAACTCCATGACCCCTGCCCCCAAATCAGGAACAAACTGCAGCATTTTTCCCCCTTGTATAGATTGAAAGTCTCATTGGAAAGTCCACATTCAAGGCCATGGAGTTCTTGGGGCCTGTGGTTTGCAGCCTAGGAGTGCTCTCTGTTAGAGAACCCGCTCCATGTCATCTCTCCTAATTTGTGCACTTAATTGACAGCTTGTTAACAGTTCATTAGGAACACTGAAAACCATGTGGCAAAAACAGATCTGTCTAGCAGAGAGGATGTGGTCCTTCTTCTGAGCCACTGTTTATTAAAAATTTTGCCAGAAATAAAATTGCATGACGGGAAACGACCCTCTGCCTCCTTTCAAAACGAGTACCTTCAGTCCCTCTCTGCTAAACTTCTTGTTTCCTGGGACACCATGTTGTTTCCTGACTGGGACTTTGATCTGTAATCCGTGGGCCTGTGATGGGGACATGCACAAGGGTCTTCAGAGCAGCAAAGGGAAGACTCATCCATCCATGAAGACAGATGGGCCACCCTTAAAGGCTAGGGGATTTGTACTCAGAGTGTGCCTCTCATCTTCCTGTCCTCCTACTCACTCTCCTCTGGATCCTTTGTGGAAACTTATGTAGAACCAGTTGCAATGCAGAATTCTTAATCCTCTTTGATGCTTCTAGGGAAAATTAATTGTTCCTTCATCTTTTTGCTCATAATATTTGCTCTTTCTATATCGTACCGCATTATGCTGTGGCTAGTTAGGTGTTCCTTGGCCATGAACATTATGAGCTTTGTGTTTTCTCCATCCCTGGATCCTCAGCACTGGGCAACCTGGGGTTGAATTGTTGGAGTTATTGCTTTTAGGACATCTTTAAGCATCGGGTTCTCAACTTCTTCCTTACCACCAACACCTCCTGCCTCAGTCCCAACTATTCAGAAGACACAGTAACACAGGTGGAAATCTTCAGATAAGCCCCTGTGTTATAATAGGTCGGCTTCTACAAAATGAATTTAATCTAATTTTATTGTATTCAACATTTACTGAGTAACCTACCGCATTCCAGGACTTGGGCATATAGTGGTGAGCAGAACAGACACCTTCCCTTCCCAGTGGCTGTCACTTATTATTAATGACCATAATTGCTACAGATAATAAACTTGGGAGGAACATTTCATCTTTCAAATTAATGTGATATGTTAAAGCCCTCTTGGAATAGCAAGTTTTCAGGGAATCCCCTAGTAGAGAGAATTGTTCTTTTTTAAAGTGTATCTCGTTTCCTTAGCCTTAGGTTCCCTTATGGACATGGTGCAGTCTTGTCACCAGAAGAAGCAGAAATAAAAAATTATTTAAGGAACTGTTCTCAGAAATTTGACATCATGCTTTTCCTGAAATCACTTCACTAGATGTTGAAAAATGTGTCAACTTCATACTTGACCAAGCTTTCCTTGTTTCATCTTTGGGTACTAGCTGATAACATGGAGCTTTGTTTATAAAAATCTTTCTGTAATTTTTAACTTTTATGAGGCATCTGTGACTTAATATACCTAGGTTCTGGTCAGGCTTTCAACAGAGCAGTCTGGGGAAATCCTAGCCAAGATGGGAGGCATGTTTTCTTAAAAGCATGTGCTCAGGAGATTTTTCTCCAATCCAAAGAGTCCCATGGTGTGACAGTTCTCTGGAGGGATTGAAATTAATTTTGAGTGACATAGTTGAAGCTACCAGAGAATTCAGCAATTCCCCAGTTGAATACCCACACATCAAGCAAGATAAAGAAATTAGCTTGGATACATCATGTTGATTGTGGTGGACATTTGTTGGGGGCCTCTCTAATATCCGCCCCCAGCTTTTTAAAAGACTCTGATTTTTCTTTTGGGAATTTATCTTTCTCCCTTCACAAACACAAGCTTGGGTGGGATTAACCTCTCCTCAAGCTCCTGGGATGGGTTCTGATTGGCCTAAGCCAGTTAGAGAAGCTGGTAAAATAACTAGCAGTGATTGGCTCAGAGTTGGACATGTGACCCAGTTCTAGTCAATGACAGAGAGCGAATCCTACCCTTTGAGTGGCACTAGAGGAACAAGCTCTTTCTCCTGAGCCATCTCAGCTGCCACAGTCACCCTGATACCTCAAGTGATTTCATGGAGCTGCGGGAGATCACATTGGCTTAGAGGAAGGCAGAGCAGAAAAAACATGAAATTGAGTGCTTGGTGGAATTATGAAGTTTCCGCTGAGCTTACTCTCTTACCGTCTAGTTAAGGAAGCTGAGATAACATTTATATGCTTCACCTGTGAGATTCATTGGAATTGGTTTTCCTGTCACTTGTAAGTAAAGAGTTCCTGATTACTAATATCCAAAATGTCATACACATTAAAATCAATTGGTCAGGGATTAATAACAGGATGGAATTTAGCCCAAAAAGACAACTGTGAAAGCTTTGGGGTAGGGTAGCTCAGGAGTGGGAATAC
>JAQQSJ010002097.1:0-13195 GCA_028644305.1 Xerus rutilus
GGCTCACGCTTGTAATCCCAGCACTTAGGGAGGCTGAGACAGGAGAATCGCGAGTTCAAAGCCAGCCTCAGCAATGGCGAGGCGCTAAGCAACTCAGTGAGACCCTGTCTCTACATAAAACACAAAATAGGGCTGGGGATGTGGCTCAGTGGTCGAGTGCCCCTGAGTTCAATCCCCAGTACCAAAAAAAAAAAAAAAACTGAGCATCGGGTCTTCAAGTTATTTCCTATGAAAACTGTTAATAGGCTATTTTAAATACTCTGTAATAAAAAAAAAAACCCTCCAAATTGGGTGGAATTTGTAACTCTGATAATCTGTAATGTTGATTATTTAGGTCACAAAAGCTCAATCATTTGAACAAGTACAATATGTCAAAATGGAGTTTGACCTCTTGTTGACAGTCACTTCAAATTCCTTCCAGTGGCTCAGCAGGTAAGGAATTCATGGAATTCAGGTCTTCAAAGTCTAACAAGCATTGCAGGGAAACCACCCAGGCAGCACCAAATTACGTGGGCAATGCTGGTTGATCATCTAATTTCTTAGACTCCTTTCACTTCATCTCTACTTCACAACTGCCACTACTTCTAAATAATAGGAGTACTATTAGTTAATATATATTTTTATTAGAAATGTGCAATTAGTAAATATTATAAATTAGTTATTATAAATGCAAAGACAATTTGTGGTCAGGAATGTTTAAACCATAGTTTAAAATAAAGCTTTTAGATTACCCAAGGATTTCTTTTAATCCACATAATCCTCCTGTTGCAGGCAGGGATAATCAGGATCACATTTCCCTTGAAGGCAAATGAGCACTTGCCTGGTGGTCTCCCAAATGGCTGGAACACCAGAGAAACCAAGCTACAGGGTCAGGGATGCTGGAGTCCCTTGATTTACACCAGAGAGGATTTGGAGCTGCAGACCTGTTGCTCTAGCAATATCAAAAAACAAGGGACTAGATTAGTCCAGATTAGCATCCTTGATTTCAGAATTGAACTACTCCCAATTAAAAAGCCAACCTCAGGTTATCTGCTAAATATTCAAGGAGTTACTATAAAAGAAACAGGAGCCTGTAACACCAGCTACTTGAGGCTAAGGTAGGAGGATCACAAGTTGGAGGCCAGCTTCGGCATTTTAGCAAGAGCTTGTCTCAAAATAAAAAATAAAAAGGGCTTGGGATACAGCTCAGTATTGTAAAGCACCTCTAGATTCAATCCCCAGTAGAAAGAGGGGGGGGAGGAAGAAAAGGAGGAGAAGGGGAGGGAGGGGGAGCAGGAGGAGGAGCAAGAGGAAGTTGTTAAAGAGAACTAGAAGTTTAAAGGTATGCTTTATAAAGGGTAAAACTGGGCCCAATAACTGGAAGACAAGAACACAGACCTTGATGAGAAAACAGAAACCTCCCTTTAGGCCAGGTGCCACAGGGCCGCCTGTAATCCCAGTGGCTTGGTAGGCTGAGGCAGCAGGATTGCAAGTTCAAAGCCAACCTCAGCAACTTAGCGAGACTGTTTCATAATTTAAAAAATTTAAAAGGGCTGGGGGTGTGGCTCAGTGGCTAAGTACCCCTAGATTCCATTCTTGATACCAGAGAGAGAGACGGAGAGAGGGAGGGGTTGAGGGGAGGGAGAGAGAAAGAAAGAGAGAAGAAACTTCCTTTGAGGAAAGGATAATTGCTTCTCTCACAAGGTATGACTACCACACACTCATAGAAGCTCCTCAGAAAAACAGCCCACACAAATCAGGAAATGGAGAGGGGACAGGGAAAAAAGCCCCTATATTTCTATTTTGACAATGGAATTATGTATTTCTGATTTTTCTGTACCTTTCTTTGTTCACGGACATGCTAGATAGTTTTTGGGGATAGAGACTTGGTCTCAGGAAGGTAGAAAATCTGCAATTCGTGGGCTGGGGTTGTGGCTCAGTAGTACAGTGCTTGCCTAGCATGTGGGAGGCACTGGGTTTGATTCTCAGCACCGCATATAAATAAGTGAATAAAATAAAGGCTCATTAACATGGAAAATTCTCAAATAAGTAGTTAATAGAAACCAAATAATAATGATTTATCAGCTAGGTGCAGTGGCGCAAGCCTGTAATCCGAGCACTTAGGGAAGCTAAGACAGGAGAATCTCAAGTTCAAAGCCAGCCTCAGCAGCGGCGAGGTGCTAAGCAACTCAGTGAGACCCTGTCTCTACATAAAACACAAAATAGGGTTGGGGATGTGGCTCAGTGGTCAAGTGCCCCTGAGTTCAATCTCCAGTACCAAATAATAATAATAATAATAATAAATAATAATGATTTATCCCCCAAGATATAACTCCAAATCATATGGTTCAGATACATACATACACCTACACTGGTATGTGCATACACACATACAGATATGTAATGGGAGGTTCTCAGATTAAAAAAATAAACTAGCTGGGCATGATGGCACACACCTGTAATCTCAGCAGATTAGGAGGCTGAGGCAAGAGGATCCCAAGTTCAAGACCAGCCTCAACAGCTTAGAGGGACCCTAAGCAACCTGGCCAGACCCTTTCTCAAAATAAAAAAGAAAAAGGGCTGGGGATATGGCTCAATGGGCAAGTGCCCCTGGGGTCAATCCCTGGTACCAAAAAAACAATAAAAAATAAACTAATTGAAGAAAAAACATCCTGTTCTCTGTCAAAATATTAAATAGGATTGTACTGCAGAACAAAACTACCACACCCTAGAATCAGTTCCCTGCAATCAAGACCAAAACTCAATGCCTCACAAAAACAAAACAGGGCAGAGGATATAGCTCAGTGGTACAATGCTTACCTAGCATATGAGAAGCCCTGGGTTTCATTTCCCAGGTGGGAAACAAAAACAAGATGGGAGAGCTTATTCTTTGGTTCCTTATTTTCAAAAAATACCAGTTATCCAAAATTCACATTTGTTGTTCTCATAAATGATTTAATAATGTCTAAATGCTTAGTCTTTTCAGAGATAAGCACCTTCTTTACTGAAGACAGGGATTCGGGTGTGATGGTGCACGCCCATAATCCCAGCAATTCCAAATTCAAAGCCAGCTTCTGCAATTTGGTGAGGCCCTAAGCAATTTAGGGAGACCCTGTCTCAAAATAAAACATAAAAAAAGTGCTGGAGCCAGGCACAGTTGCGCACTCCCAACACTTTGGGAGGCTGAGACAGGAGAATCGTGAGTTCAAAGCCAATCTCAGTAACAGCGAGGTGCTAAGTAACTCAGACCCTGTCTATATGAAACACAAAATAGGCCTGGGGATGTGGCTCAGCGGTTGAGTGCCCTTGAGTTCAATCCCCTCTCCCGCCCCGTACCAAAAAAAGGGAGTGGGGGGCTGGGGATGTGGCTCCGTGATTAATCACTCCTGGGTTCAGTCCCTGGTACAGAAAAAAGGGGAGGAGAGTTAATACCTAATTTGAGAAAAGAATAACTCCAGGCTTTTTGCTTACTTCCCATTGTACAAATATGAAATTAAAAAAAAAAGTAAACTGTTTCAGACATGTTAAATTTGGAATCAGAAGATTTTATAACTAATTTTATTCCCAAAATCAACAGTATGTTCCAGGCACTGATTCCTGGGAATACCAAAGGCAAGACAGGCAAGGTCTCTGTCATCATGAAGCTTGTATCATATTGGAGGGAAAAAAACCATAAACAAATGAGCAAGAAAATTAACTGAGATAAATTTTAGATTTTCTTGGCAAGATGAGAAGCCATTGGAGTAGAATGATCAAAGATCACTTGGATTGCTATGTGAAAATCCAAAGCAAGACCACGGGGCAAAGAAACCAGTAAAGAAATTATTATCCAGGGCTAGGGTTGTGGCTCAGTGGTAGAGCGCTTGCCTGGCATGTGTAAGGCACTGTTCAATCCTCAGCACCACATAAAAATGAATAAAAAATAAAACAAAGGCATTGTGTGCATCTACAACTACAAAAAAAATTTAAAACTGGGTGTGGTGGCTCACACTAGTAATTTCAGCACTTTGAGAGGCTGACACAGGAGAATGGCGAATTCAAAGCCAGCCTCAGCAATGGCGAGGCGCTAAGCAACTCAGTGAGACCCTATCTACATAAAACACAAATTAGGGCTGGGGATGTGGCTCAGTGGTTGAGTGCCCCTGAGTTTTAATCCTGGTACCAAAAAAAAAAAAAATTATCCAGAGCTCGGGGCAGTGGGACCCACCTATAATCTGGGATTACAGCTATTTAGGATGGCTGAGGCAGGAGGATCCGAAGTTTGAAGCCAGTCTGGCAATTTAACAAGACTCTGTCTCAAATATTTTTTTAAAAGGCAGTAGTGAACACTGGGGATATAGCTCAAAAGTAGAATGCTCCTGCATTCATTCTTCAATCCCCATCACCACAAGAAAAAAAAAAGTACCCAGGAAGAACTGGGGTGGTAGCAGTAAAAATAATGTGAAGTAGATGTATTCAAAACACACCATGGAGGAAAAACTGAGAATCTGCTGAAGGACTTGTTATGTATAGTATGGAGTAGCAGTGAGACAAAGGATTTAGCAGAGTGAGGATTTAGCAGGAGTGCTCTTAGGAAATGAATAGGTTGAGAAATGGAAGTCAAGAGCTGCATTTCAACATGCTACTTTGGGGGTGGGGGTGGGGGGGTAACTGGGGATGGAATATAGGAATTCCTGTATGCTAGGCAAGCGCTCTTCCACTGAGCAACATCACCAGTCCTGAATATGTTATATTTGAGGTATCAATAAACAGGAGCCAGCTGTGGGAGCCCAAACCTGTAATCCAAACTATTCAGGCAACTGAGGCAGGAGGATTGCAAGAATGAGGCCATCCTGGGCAATTTAGCAAGATCTTGTATCAAAATAAAATTTTTCTAAAAGATTAGGAGCCGGGCACGGTGGCTCACGCTTGTAATCCCAGCACTTAGGGAGGCTGAGACAGGAGAATCGCGAGTTCAAAGCCAGCCTCAGCAATGGTGAGGCACTAAGCAACTCAGGGAGACCCTGTCTCTACATAAAACACAAAATAGGGCTGGGGATGTGGCTCAGTGGTCGAGTGCCCCTGAGTTCAATCCCCAGTACCAAAAAATAAAAATAAAAATAAAAACACAAAATAGGGCTGGGGATGTGGCTCAGGGGTCGAGTGCCCCTGAGTTCAATCCCCGGTACCAAAAAAAAAAATAAAAAATAAAAAATAAAAGATTAGGGATGATAAAGCACTTGCAGGAAGCACTGGGTTCAATCCCCAGTATCTATTTCTCTCTCTCTCTCTCTCTCTCTCTCTCTCTCTCTCTCTCTCTCTCTCACACACACACACACACACACACACACCGTTGGGGATGTAGCTCAGTGGTAGAGAAGGCTTGCCTAGGAAACACAAAACCCAAGGTTCAACCAGGTATGGTGGTGCACACCTATAACTCCAGCTCCTCAGGAAACTGAAGCAAAAAGATCACAAGGTGGAGGCCACTTTGGACAACTTAACAAGACTCTCTCTCAAAATTAAAAATTAAAAAGGACGAGGGGGGGAGGTGTAGCTCAATGGTAGAGCACCCCTGGGTTTAATGTACTAAAAAACAAAACAAACAACAACAACAACAAAAATCAGGTAGAAGTTTGAAGGTTCTTTTTTTATATTACATGATTCTCTAGTCATTTACCACCATCACCACTACTGCAATCCCAGAAACTGGAAACAGGTTTGAGACTAGCCTCAGTACTTAGGGAGATCTTGTCTCAAAAAAGCAAGCAAACCAAAAAAGGGGGTTGGGGGTGGGAATGTAGCTCAGTACTACAAAAATAAAAATAAAGTAATCTAAGGCTTAGAAAGACTAGGTGAGATCTCTATAACCCCAACTACTTTGACCTGATGGAGGCCTAGAATCAAGATATAAATTCTGAGCCGGGTGTAGTAGTGCATTCCTATAATTCTAGTGGTTTGGGAGGCTGAGGCAGGAAGATTGCAAATTCAAAGCCAGCCTCAGCAACTTAGTGAGGCCCTAAGCAACTCAGCAAGACCCTGTCTCTAAATAAAATATTTTTTAAAAGGCTGGGGATGTGGCTCAGTAGTTAGGTGCTCCTGGATTCAATTCCTGGTACCAAAAAAATAAAAATTTTAAAAGTAAATTCTGACACACACACATATACCCCACCCACCCCACCCCCACCGGTTCACAGTGGCTACCATTGGTGGTACCATTGGTTTAAGCAATTCCATTGACAATAGGAAAGATCTCAAAGAAGAATATAATTCATACTGCAGTGTTTATTTTTGTAATTTTTCCACATAATTTATTAACATCCACAAAGCAAGCTGAAGCCAAAACTTACATAAGTCTTGAGTCTGTCAAAAAAAAAAAAAAAAAAGGCAGGAAGTGGGGTTAGGGGTTGTAGCTCAGTGGTAGAATCTGTGTATGGCATATTTAAGGTTCAAGGTTCAATCCTTAACACACACACACACACACACACATACACACACACACACACAGGAAAGACAAGCTAGAGAGGTGAGAAATATCAATAGAGCAAAACCTAACCGGATTATTTCCTAAAAACAAAATAACAAACAAAAAACTCTCAAGGTGGAGTCTGGCGCAGTGGCTCAAGCCTGTAAACCCAGCACTTAGGGAGGCTGAGACAGGAGAACCACGAGTTCAAAGCCAGCCTCAGCAGCACCAAGGCACTAAGCAACTCAGTGAGACCCTATCTCTACACAGAACAAAAAATAGGGCTGGGGATGTGGCTCAGTGGTGGAGTGCCCCTGAGTTCAATCTCCAGTACCAAAAAAAAAAAAAAGCTCTCAAAGTGGAATGTCTTATTCGAAGTTTGAATCAGAGATGTAAAGAAGAGATTTTTGTTTCTTAAATCATTTTTGCCTTTGGTGAATACCATTCCAGTTTGAGGACTGGGGATGTGGCTCAGTAGCAAAGCACTCACCTTACTTGAATGAGGTCCTAGGTTAGATCCCCAGTACACAAAACAAACACAATTCAACCCTCGACCTTTTCTTTCTTTTCTTCTTTTTCCTTCCTTCCTTCTTTTCTTTCTATCTTTCTTTCCTGGTACTCAGGGGCACTTTACCACTGAGCTACATCCCTGCCCTGCCCTTTTTACTTCTGAGACAGGATCTCACTAAATTGCTGAAGCTGGCCTCCAATTTGAGATTGTCCTGTCTCAACCTCCCAAATTGCTGGAGTTTACAGGCCAGAACCACAACTCCAGCACAATTCCTTTCTTAAACGTTAAGATTTTTACTTTGTTTCATATTTGGGTTCTAAAACTAGGTTCAGATCCTTATCCTGACCACCCTTTCCTATGCTACATTATTATGACTTACATAGTTCTGCTTTTACCATAAACGCTTACAATGTAACATAAAAACCCCCAATGATTAACAAACTGCTGAGAACTGACTCGTTGGAGATGATTTTATTAGGAATCATATGTCCAAACATTCATTCAGTGCTTCAAAATAAGTACTCTTAGAATTTAATTATGACTTCACCAGACAGTAACACTGCCCACAATGATGTTTACAAAAGCACTTGTCACTCCCTTCGGATGTAGCAATGCAGAAAAAGGAGTCTGTTTCCATACTCTTCCTGTGTTTATATTCTGTAACAAGTGACAAGAGTTTAAGTGTCTCTTAAGATTATTTAAACAGCAAAGCACTTCAACTTTCTGTGTCCCACCATCTTCCATCCTAAGCAAATCCTGAATTCACCTGGTTTCCTTACAGCAGTAGTTTCCACTTGGTTTCTAAGACAGGTTTCCAAGCCACCTTTTTTCAAGAAAGAGACTACAGACTCTAGGAAGAGACCACAGAATTCTATTTCGGCCACTAAGATATCAGGCTCCAACATTAAGCAACTCCAGTTGAGGCTACTGCAACACTACAGCAGTTCGGAAATAAATGTGCCCCCAAATGCAAGCCCGCTGCCAAGAACTGGCAATTGCGGACAAGAGATGCTGCGGCAGGGCTCTCTAACAGCTTCCATTTACCAAGCGATTGCTGTTGGGTTATGCCTACCCTCGCGACAACCCAACGAGTACGTATTATTATTCCCAATTAGGAAATCAAGACATTTGGCCCCAGGTCCCAGGACCCAGGACCGGTCTGTGGCGACGCTGCGACTCTAAAACACGTTCCGAACCCAAGAGTTCAGGATCCCCGCCCCTAAAATACACTTCAGCGCAAAAAGGCACCTGAGGGTCGGAAACCTCCGGATGTCTCTGCAGAGACTCAAGGAACCAGTACGCCGCCACTGCGCACCCGCGCCCCTCAGGAGCGGGGCCGAAAGCGCCCGGGCCGCGTCCCCACCGCCCGGAGGCCTGGGGGCGCCGCTCACCTTGGAGCCCGGGGCGGGCCGCAGCCTAGCGAGGCGTCCCCGCCGGCTGGCGGGCGGGTGTTCTCCGCGCCGGCAGGAAGCGCGGCGCTGGCACGGGAGTCGCCAGCGCCGCAAGCAGCCGCAACAGGAGCGCCCCTCCGGCCCGCGCGGGGGCACCTCAGCCGGCCGCCGCGACCCTGCCACCCCTCAGCCGCGCCGCATCCGGGTCCCGTGCCGCCGCGCTCACCTGCCCGGCGCTCCGCCACCGCCGGCTCCCGTTCCCGGTGCGCGATCAACAGCCCAGGCCGCCGCGACCGCCTTGCTCTGGCGCTCCCATCTCGGCTCCTTTCAGTCAGCTCCCGCCTGCCCAGCGCAGCTCTACGCCCGCCCGCCGCCCACTGCGATGGCCTGCTCCACAGCAGCCGCTGCACCGCCCCACGAAGCACGCGCGCGCCGCCGCCGTGCCCGCGCGTGCGCGTGCGCGCGCCCCCAGGCGGGCCTCCCGGCAGCCCCCCTCCCGGCGCGCGGCGTTCAGGCCAATCCCAGGCGCCGCGGGAGGGAGGTGCGCAGCCGCCCGGGGCCTCCGCGTCTGTTCGCTCAGCTGCCAAGCTGCTGCGCCGCCTCTCTTTGCGGCTCACGGAGGACTGCGGTGTGGAGAGTCCGTGACAGGCCGCCTATAGGAGCGACCCAGCTCCTACCCTGGCCTTGGTAGCCTGCTCCCCGGAGCGCCCTTTGCTCCTGGACTCCTCGCTGGCCTCTTCCCAGCTCTTCTCCCCAGTTTCATTCGTTCTGCAACACGGAACGGACTTCTCGGTTCTTGAACCCTGGGTTTTGCTTCTCCACCCACCTCCCCTAACCCCTCTCTGTTTATCACTCCATCCAGAGGATGAGGGGCGCTAGGTGGGCTGCCGCACAGCTGACCGTTCAGTCCCTGCACTGTAAATAGTCATTTAAATGGAATGGTCCAGCTGTTCAACCCCAAGATTGTTTTTCTGTGTTCCATTTTGCGATAACACCTATTGCTATTTGTTTGCAGCCTTACACTTTACCCACCCCTTTTGCCTGCCTTATCTCCCTGTTGTTTTTGACTACAACCAGGAAATTGCATAGTCCATTCTTTAGTAAGACACTTGAAATTTTGACATATTGTAAAGCTACTGTATTATAGCTGTTGCAGGCTAATGCTACGATAATACCTCAAGCGAATAGTCTAGGATAGAATCCAGAAGTAAAACTTAATATAAAACAAAGGTACAATTCAGTGATAAAAGAATAGTTTGATAAATGATCATAGTTTTTTGTTTTTTTGTTTTTGTTTTTTGGTACTGGGGATTGAACTCAAGGGCACTCGACCACTGAGCCACATTCCCAAACCTATTTTGTGTTTTATGTAGAGACAGGGTCTCACTGAGTTGCTTAGCGCCTCTCCATTGCTGAGGCTGGCTTTGAACTCGCGATTCTCCTGTCTCAGCCTTCCTAAGTGCTGGGATTACAGGCTTGAGCCACCGCGCTCAGCTAAATGATCATAGTTTTAACTCACTCTCCACTTACAATAATTCAAAGCAAGACCCATACCATATTCAAAAATAAGTTCCAGAAGAATTAAAGATACAAACATTTTAGAAACAGGCTAGGGATATAGCTCAGTGTTTGTCTACCATGTCTGAGGCCCTGGGTTTGATCCCCAGTGACACACACACACACACATAAAATTTGCAAAACAAAAACTTAGAGGAAATTTTTGAAAGGAAGGCAATATAACTTTGGTGAGGCGGAAACTTGAAGCAAGACAGGAAGCCCAGAGTCATTAAAGAAGAAAATAAAAACATTTGTCTACATAAACATTATGAAATTTTTACATGACATCACAGTAAGTTTTTTAAAAAGAAAAAAACAATAGATGGAATAGAACTGGACATAACATATGAAAAACACATTGTTTCTCTGACACAAAAGAGTTTCTATAAATGAACTTTTTAAAAACCAAGTAATGTTTTAAAAATACAAGTGAAGTACACAAATAGAGGATTAACGGAAGAGAAAATCAAAATGGCCATTGAAAAAGATGCTTAATTTCATGAATAGTTATGGAAAAGTAAAGTAAAAACATCCATTTTTCGGGGCTGGGATTGTAGCTCAGCGGTAGAGCGCTTGCCTCGCATGTGTGAGGCCCTGGGTTCGATCCTCAGCACCACATACAAAGCAATAAAATAAAGACATTGTGTCCATCTATAAAAAAAAAAAAAATCCATTTTTCACTCATCAAATTGGCAAACGTTAACAAGAGTAATCAATAAAACATGGGAAAACAGTGCATCTCAGATGGGAGTATAAGTTGCCACAAACTTCCTAGAAGTAACTTATAAATATGTGTTAAAATTTAACATAGACATTGACCCAAAAGTCCATTAATCCTACCCCATAGAAAAGGTACAGAAAATACTAGTTGTAAGATTGTACACAGGAATGATGTAGTGTGTTGAGTGCATGCTCCAGAAAGATACATCCATATGGAAGCTGTGAGTGTGACCTTATTTGGAAAAAGGATTTTTGCAGATGTAATTAAGTTAAGGATCTTGAGATGAGATCATCCTGGATTTAGGATGGGTATGATCCCAATGATGGGTATCTTTGTAAGAGAAAGGCAGGGGGAGATTTGACACAAATAGGGAAGGTGATACAAAGAAGGAAGTAGAGGTTGGAAAAATATGTCTACAAGCCAAAGAACACAAAGGATTACTGGCAGCCACCAGAAACTAAGAGAGGAAAATGAAACAGATCTCCTTTACAAAAACCAGCTTTCCAGAATGCACAAGACACTGGATTCAATCCCCACATTGCAAAGAGAAAAAAAAAGTATTTTCTAGAAGGAACTATCTTGCAGATACCTTGATATCACCTTTGGAGTTGAGAATGCTAAGGAAATAAGTTTCTATTTCTTTTTTCTTTCTTTCTTTTTTTCTTTTTTTTCTTCTGTATCAGGGATTGAACCCAGTGGGGCTTAACCACTGAACCAATCCCCAGCCCTTTTTTATGTTTTTTTTAAGAGACAGGGTCTCGTTGAGTTACTCAGGGCCTCATTAAATTGCTGTAGCTGGCTTTGAACTCTCTGTCCTCCTGCCTCAACCTCCGGAGTTGCTGGGATTACAGGTGTGTACCACCACGCCTATCATAAATTTCTATTTCTTTTTTTTTTTTTTTTTTTTTTTTTTTAATATTTTTTTAGCTGTAGATGGACATAATGTCTTTATTTTATTGCTTTGTATGTGGTGCTGAGGATCGAACCCAGGGCCTCACGCATGCGAGGCAAGCGCTCTACCGCTGAGCTACAATCCCAGCCCCAAATTTCTATTTCTTTAAACCATAAAGTCTGTAGTAATTTGTTAAACTAGACAGAAAATGGATACACGTGCTTTTTGTAGAATTGTTTGAAAGGGATAACAAATACAAATAGACTGGGAACAACCCACTTGTCAATCCATGATTTTATTTTACTACTTCATATTGTAGAATATTATGCCATGCTGAAAATGAGCCAGATCTGTTTTTGTTTTTTTGTTTTGTTTTGTTTTGTTTTGACCTGGAGGGATCAAAGTGGAAAACGTTTACAATTACAGAATAATGTAAAAGTGGTTTGTTTCAGTTAATACATAACTGAAGATTGTAAATATATATTCATGAGGACGTAGAAAAGAGTAGAAGAATTTACCCAAAACATATCATAATAGATCCCTATGGACAAAAACAAGAGGTTGAGTGGGAGAATTATCTTTTCCTGTATATATCTTTTTTTTTTTTTTTGCTACTGAGGATTGAACTCAGGGGTACTTGACCACTGAGCCACATCCCCAGCCTGATTTTGTGTTTTGTGTGAGACAGGGTCTCACTGAGTTGCTTAGCGTCTCACCGTTACTGAGGCTGGCTTTGAACTCAAGATTCTCCTGTCTCAGCCTCCCTAAGTGCTGAGATTACAGGTTTGAGCCACCGCGCCCGGCTCCTGTATATATCTTTGAATTGTCTTACTTGTTATAAACAGTATGTTAACCTAATAAATACAATTTTAAAGAATGAAACCGATCTGTGACTAGTATATTTCTGTGAACATTTTTTATTTTATTTTTTTTAACTTTTTTTGTACCAGGGATTAAACCCAGAGGCGCTTAACCACTGAGTCACATTCCCACCACTTTGTTATCTTTTGAGACAGGGTCTCACTAAGTTACTTAGAGCCTTGCTAAATTGCTGAGGCTGGCTTTGAACTTTCAATCCTGCATCAGCCTCCTGAGCTGCTGGGATTATAGGCATGTGCCACCACTCCTGGCTGTGACAAGTTCTTAGATTGTGGCTAAAGTTATTAATAGAAAGGAAAGCTTTTATCTGTCCAGTTTGAGAAAATTCAAATATTCTCCTTATCCCTACTTCCCCACAACAGAGTTCTAAGATGTACTTTCAATATATAATTTCTGCAGGGTTTTTCCTAATTTACCTTCCTTCCAAATACTTCTGAGTATTCCCTAGACTCATGGATTTTAATATTTTTAAAATTTGAGTGTTTTGTTGTTGTTGTTGTTTAAAATCCACATATTTTGAAATCCAAATTTAGCTCAGTGGTACAACTCTTGCCAAGCATGCATAATGCCCTTGTTTCAATCGCAGCATCCTCCCACCACAAAAAAAGTAAAAATGAACTAATAAGCCGGGCGCGGTGGCTCACGCTTGTAATCCCAGCACTTAGGGAGGCTGAGACAGGAGAATCGCGAGTTCAAAGCCAGCCTCAGCAATGGCGAGGCGCTAAGCAACTCAGTGAGACCCTGTCTCTACATAAAACACAAAATAGGGCTGGGGATGTGGCTCAGTGGTCGAGTGCCCCTGAGTTCAATCCCCAGTACC
>JAQQSJ010002098.1:0-13192 GCA_028644305.1 Xerus rutilus
AAAAGGAATGAATTCATGGCCAGGTGCATAATAAGTATTTCAAATATTACCTACTTTTATTAATAATTACCACTAATATTTTTGTAGTGAGAGGTGCCAGGTACAAGAATCCTTTTTCTCAGCTATGATCTCACTTAATTTTCATAAGAATTTCCTGTGCTGAATGTAACAGGTGGGACCCCATTTTACAAATGAGGAATCTTGAGGCATTGGTGATCCCTAAATGCCCTGATTAGGGGCAGAACTGTGAATGGTGCTCTGAGACTTTGGTCAGGGTGGCAGGAGGCCCAGAGGACCCAGGTGGGCTATCTACAAGCCTGCCCTGCTCCCCAGGGTCCTCCTTGCCCTCCTCCTGCAACTCTGTCCCCATTGTCTTGGCTCTCAGGTGATTTGGAATACCAGATGTCTACAACGGCCAGAGCCAAGCGGGTGCGGGAGGCCATGTGTCCAGGTGTGACAGGCGAGGACAGCTCACTGCTGCTGGCCACCCAGGTGGAGGGACAGACCACCAACCTGCAGCGACTGGCTGAGCCGTCCCAGCTGCTCAAGTCAGCCATCGTGCATCTCATCAACTATCAGGACGATGCTGAGCTGGCCACCCGGGCCCTTCCTGAGCTCACCAAACTGCTCAATGATGAGGATCCGGTTCGTAAGGGCCTGGAGGGGGGAGAGGAGGGAGGTCCTGTCCCAGACTCCCCACGAGCATGAGATGGCTGACTCAAGTTCATCTGAGAGGAAAGGTGTCCTGCCTCTTCCTTTCCTCAGCAGCGGGACCTGGCCCATATGCTCACATCCCCACGCTCTTTCCCAACCTCCAGGTGGTAGTAACTAAGGCGGCCATGATTGTGAACCAGCTGTCAAAGAAGGAGGCATCACGGCGGGCCCTGATGGGCTCACCCCAGCTGGTGGCGGCCGTGGTGCGCACCATGCAGAACACCAGCGACCTGGACACAGCCCGCTGCACCACCAGCATCCTGCACAACCTCTCCCACCACCGCGAGGGGCTGCTCGCCATCTTCAAATCAGGCGGCATCCCCGCCCTGGTCCGCATGCTCAGGTACTCATCCCTTCTCAGTGTGGGAACCCAGGGCTCCACTCACCTGGGCTTTCCCCTTCCCTTCTTTGGGCTTCCATGGGGATATTGAGCATCAGCTGTATGCTCCAGGTGCAGAAACACACCTATTCTGGTGCTCAGCTGCACACAGTCTACCGGGGGAGACAGGTGTGTAAACAGCAGGTAATTATCACAGTACAGTGTAGGCTGTGGCAGAAGATGCCTGAGGTTGCCCAAAGGTAGACTCGTTCCTGTGGCAGAGTTGATGGATGAGTGGCGTTTTTTAGTGTAGATGAAGGCAGTGGTGTTCTGGGTAGAGGGAATAGCATGGGTGAAGTCCCTGTGACCTTGTCCTTCCTGTCTTGTGCTGTTATTGAGCAGCCTCATTGCTCATCCAGGCAGGGAGCTCCCTGAGGGTAGAGGTATTGATTTCATTCCCATCTGCACCCTTTTGCAGGGCCTCTTTGGCATTTAACCTTCCACATGGTTGTTACCCCACAGGGAAAGGTATTGAGGGCACCTACTATGTGCTTGGCACCAGAGGGGAGCTCAGAAGCAGAAGCAGTCATGTCCCAGTCTAAGAGGGGCAGTGCTGGGTGCTCAGCATATGAGTCGAACTGGGTTCAAGGGATGGTGAGATTTGATTTGATTGGTTCATTGTGTGTGTGGTGCTAGGATTTGGACCCAGGGCCTCATGCATGCCAGACACATGAGGTTTTAATAAAGAGCTATTCCCACAGAGGTGCTGGTATGAGGTAGGGTTCCTGTGGAAGGTGAAAAGCCCTTCTGCGCGGGGACCTGACTTACGCTGGCTCCCTCTGCCCCCAGCTCCCCTGTAGAGTCAGTCCTGTTCTATGCCATCACCACCCTGCATAACCTGCTGCTGTACCAGGAGGGCGCCAAGATGGCAGTGCGCCTGGCGGATGGGCTGCAGAAGATGGTGCCCCTGCTCAACAAGAACAACCCGAAGTTCCTGGCCATCACCACCGACTGCCTCCAGCTCCTGGCCTACGGCAACCAGGAGAGCAAGGTGGCCAGCCCTCCCCCAGGCCTGCCTCACCTTTCACCTGACCGGCTTTAGGCCTCTGTCCCCTTGTGCTTTTAGATGACGTGTATACGTATACAGATAAACATGTTTTGCCCTGTTTCTGAATTCTCAGAATGATTTTGAGGATCAGATAAAGAAAAAAATACCTTCATCTTTCTCATAGCTGTTATCTTTTTTTGTTTTTTGTATGATACTAGTAATTGAAGTCCTTTTGATTTTTGAGATAGGGTCTACCTAAGTTGCAGAGGCTGATCTTGAACTTGTGATCCTCCTGCCTCAACCATCTGAGTCACGGGGATCACAGGCCTGGGCACTGCTGTCATTTGCATGTTTTTCCTCAGAGCTGTTCTAGGGGCTTATTTACAAATACATACATCTGGTTGTAGTCATAGCAGTGTGTGAATTTGCATCTGTTTTCTTTCTCTCTCTCCTCCCTTTCTTTTGGGAGGGGGTTACTGGGATTGAACCTAGGGTTGCTCTACCATTGAGCTACACCCCCGGTTTTTTTTTTTTTTTTTTTGTATTTTGAGACAGGGTCTCCCTAAGTGCTGAGGCTAGTCTCTAACTTGTGGTCCTCCTGTCTTAGCCTCCTAAATTGCTGAGATTACAGACAAGCACCACTGCATCCTGCTGGGTGGAACACTCACATTGCTACCAGTTTTCCCTCTTTATCTGTTATGAACATTTTTGGGCACATGACTTTTCCCTGAATGGAAAAAATTTTCATCAGCAGGGCTCTAGGCTTTTACCCAGATGGTCTAGTTTCCATTGTCGTCAGTGGCAATGGCTGTGAGGACAGTTTTGCCACATCTTGTCAGCATTGGGTATTATCCATTTCTTAAAATTCTGGCTTACGTGATAGTCACAAAAGCTAGTCAGAAGCTCAGTGAGAACAGCTTCATCATGTACCTCCCTCCTGCCCTGCCGTATTCCCTGCCTCATACCCGTTGTCCCCGCTTTCCCTGACAGCTAATCATCCTGGCCAATGGAGGACCCCAGGCACTTGTGCAGATCATGCGGAACTACAGCTACGAGAAGCTGCTCTGGACCACCAGCCGCGTGCTCAAGGTGCTGTCCGTGTGTCCCAGCAATAAGCCTGCCATCGTGGAGGCTGGTGAGTGTGGTAGCTTCAAGGGTGGCCTTGTGGTTCGGAGGGTCAGGGTGAGGGTCCTATCCTGCAGCCAGGCTTGGTCAGCTGTGCTCCCCTGTGGCTGACAAGACTCCTGTCCCCCACCCCAGGTGGCATGCAGGCCCTGGGCAAGCACCTGACCAGCAACAGCCCCCGCCTGGTGCAGAACTGCCTCTGGACCCTGCGTAACCTCTCAGATGTGGCCACCAAGCAGGTGAGGGAGGTGATCAAGCCTGAGCCAGCCTCTGCAGCTTCCTGTTTGGGTGTCCAACCTCAGGAGATAGGGGAGGGATGGAGCCGTGGAATCCTCCACCCTCATAGAGGAGGCTGGAAAGGCCCTGGAGGCCCTTATCCATGTGACCAGAGATTCTAATCCTATTAAGGATCTGGGAAGGGTGAGGAAGGGCCTGATATCTTCTTTTTTTAAGGTACTGGGGACTGAATTCAGGGGTACGTGACCACTGAGCCACATCTCCATCCCTGTTTTGTATTTTATGTAGAGACAGGGTCTCACTGAGTTGCTTAGCGCCTCGCCATTGCTGAGGCTGGCTTTGAACTCGCTATTCTCTTGTCTCAGCCTCCCAAAGTGCTGGGATTACAGGCATGCGCCACTGCGCCTGGCTAGGGCCTGACATCTTTAAGCAGCAAAGGTTCAGGTGGCAGCAGAGGCACGGTTATGGCTGGACCCCGGGCCAGGAGTAGCAGTGTGCCAGAGGACAGCTTTGGGACCCCAGTGGCTAGAAACAGCTGAAGGGCAGATGCAGCTCAGTCCCTCCTTCCAGGCTGGCTGTCATTCCCAGCAGTCTGCCACTGCCCTCCGTCCGCACTGGGCTGGAGCTCTGCTCTGGCCCTTATGTACATGAGCTTGTTTAACCCTTTCAGCAACATGGAGGTGGAGTGTGTGACCCTGGTTAGATGATGAAACCGAGGCTCAGGGACTTAAGGAATGTCCTGTGGTCATAGCTAGTAAATGGCAGCTAGGATTCCAGCCCAGGATTGTGTGTCCCTGAAGCCCAGGGTCTTTCTTCCTTATCACAGGCCTTCACAGCTCTCCCTGGAGAAGTGAGGCTTCCAAGCTAAGGGTTGTTCCTGAAAGTAGATTTGGCTTGGGGACCTCTGGAGTGGGGAGGGCAGCAGTGAAGGCCAGCAAAGTGGGAAGTGTGTGACAGTTGGTCAGCTGGTCACAGAAACATGTGACCTCCTTGGCAGTCTCCTCTGGGCCCAGATGCCTCTGTTGGCCAAGGTGCCCTTGGCTAGGGCAGGGCTCTGCCTCATCTGAGGGCCCAGGGCCAGGTGGGGGGTGGAGGAGAGTGTGGAGCTTGGTGACAGACCTCGGTTCAGACCCAGCTCACAGCTGTGCTTCTGTGGGCAAACCCCCCAACCTTTCTGAGCCTTTTTGCTTTGCTTGCTCTAAGGGCTAGTAACATCCTCTCCCAGGGTGTTGGCAGGTCGTGGGGATGAAAGTTCCAGGCCTATGCAGGCAGGCGCACTCCCTTAGGCCATCCGCTCCGCTTGGACATACCTGGAAGGGCGTCCTGGAGCTGGCATCCCCCTCACTGCCCATGCCCTCCTCCCCACCCCCAGGAGGGCCTGGAGAGTGTGCTGAAGATCCTGGTGAACCAGCTGAGTGTGGATGACGTCAACGTCCTCACCTGTGCCACGGGCACCCTCTCCAACCTGACCTGCAACAACAGCAAGAATAAGACGCTGGTGACACAGAACAGCGGCGTGGAGGCGCTCATCCACGCCATCCTGCGTGCTGGTGACAAGGACGACATCACGGAGCCCGCCGTCTGCGCCCTGCGCCACCTCACCAGCCGCCATTCTGAGGCCGAGATGGCCCAGAACTCCGTGCGCCTCAATTATGGCATCCCGGCTATTGTCAAGTTACTCAACCAGCCCAACCAGTGGCCACTGGTCAAGGTACAACTCCCCTGCCTGAGGGTTAGTGAGGGGAGGCAGCTCCCTGTGCAGGGCCATGTGCTGCTTTGGTAGAGAGGCCCCACATACAGTGGCTCAGATAGGCCAAAAGTTCATTTCTCTCTCGTGGAGCAGCTTAAACCTTGACATCAACTTTGCCCCAGACACTGAGATGATCTCTGGGCTATGCCTCAGCCACCCCTAGAGCAGAGCTTCCAGAAGTCCAACAGGCACACGTGTGGCCTAGGTGGGGGAGGTCTCATACACTGCAGGAGCCGATTCAGTGCCCCTGGCTGGGCCTGGGGCAACAATCCCTGAGGACACTGCTGGTCCATGGAGCACATTCCTTATACAGAAGGTCTAGATGAGAGTGTCACTCCCACAGGGATGGTTGGAATGAATCTTTATCACAGATGTGCTCTCGCCCTGGACAAGTGGCGAGGGGCCTGGGGACAGCAGAACATGGACACACCACTCTGGCTCCTGCCCCAGAACCTGGTTATTAGGCCTTATTGAGATGCAAGGCAGTCAGGAAGGGTCGCCATCGGCGACATGGCCACATGTCCTGTTAAACTAGGAGGGTGCCAAAATGAAAACAGGAAGGGAGGGCTGTGGGGGATGCTCAGTCCATGCCATGGGGAGGCGGGAGGTGGGGGTGGGGCTCAGGGGCTTCCTGGTGGAGTAAAGATGTGTATCCCTTCCCCAGCCAGTGGGGGAAGTGATGGCAGGCCAGGGGCAGAGTTATGGGAGAGGGGGCGTGTGTTTGTAGAAACAAGGAGAAGAGCCCAAGGCAAGGTGACATCTGGTGCCAGAAAGTGAAAAAACTACCATTGATTAGGGTCTCATGAGTGGCACAGGAGCGCCACTGCCCGGGGGGTGTTCCACTCACTAAATATTAGACCATTGAACAGTGTAGATGGGAATGACGTTCAGTATTATGCACACTGAATTTAAAAAATAGAGCTATAGGGGTGGGGGTGGTGGCTCAGTGGTAGAGCGCTTGCCTAGCATGTGTGAGGCACTGGGTTTGATTCTCAGCACCACATATAAATAAATAAATAAAATAAAGGTCCACCAACAACTAAAAAATATTTTTTAAAAAATAGATCTGTAGTAAGAAAAAAAGAGCAGTGAGTGTGACCCCTCCTTGTTGCTTGGTCCTTGTTGCAAGCCAGGGTGGAGATAGTGTTTACATCCTGACCCAGCAGCCAAGTGACAAGTACACCCTGTATTCCCATCCTCATCTCTCACATGATTTTCATCCCCGCCCTACTGGTTTCTTATTTTGAGCATCCAATGATGTGACAAATTGCTTTGCCAGACCCTGAGGGGCTCTGGGAGGTCAGAGTGGTGACTGTGAGTCAGGGTCCCTGGGGAGGGGACCTCATTCTGGAGCTGCCCTGTTGGAGATTGATTACAGTATGTGTGTCACCAAGCAGGAGGCTTTGGGGTCAGCTATGGCAAAGATTTCCTGATAATCAAGGTTTGGGAATTAGAAAAGCAAGCAGGCTGGTGCAGTGACACATGCTAGTAATCCCAGCTTCTCAGGAGGCTGAGGCAGGAGGACCACAAGTTTCAAGCCAGCCTGGACAACTTAGTGAGATCCTCTCTCAAAATAGAAAATAATAATCACTGGGAGCGGGGCATGGTGGCACACGCCTGTAATCCCAGCACTTAGGGAGGCTGAGACAGGAGAAGCGCGAGTTCAAAGCCAGCCTCAGCAACTGCGAGGCGCTAAGCAACTCAGTGAGACCCTGTCTCTACATAAAACACAGAAAAGGGCTGGGGATGTGGCTCAGTGGTCGAGGACCCCTGAGTTCAATCTCCAGTACCCAAAAACAAAAAATAATAATAATAATCACTGGGGGTGTAACTCATTAGTAGAACACCCTGGGTTCAATTCCTAGTACCATAAGAAAAGACGAGCAGGGTGGGGGTGTGGCTCAGTGGTAGAAAACTTTTCTAGCATGTGTGAGGCACTGGGTTTGATTCTCAGCACCACATATAAATAAATAAAAAGTAAGGTCCATCGACAACTAAAACAAATTTAAAAAAAAAAAAAAGAAGAGAAAAGTTAGACATGAGGACTCACAGGTCCTTCAGAACAAGGGACACAGGCTGGGACTAGTCTTGTTCTCTGGAGTTTTCCAGTCTGTGTCTGGCCTCAGGGGCAGAAGAGGTGACAGCAGAAAGAGGAAATACTGAAGCTGGGAAACTGGGGTCCTCCAGATGCCCAAGAAGCGTCCCTGATCGCCGCCCTTTTCCTTGCCAGGCAACCATCGGCCTTATCAGAAACCTGGCCCTGTGCCCAGCCAACCATGCCCCACTGCAGGAGGCGGCGGTCATTGCCCGCCTCGTCCAGCTGCTGGTCAAGGCCCACCAGGATGCCCAGCGCCATGTGGCTGCAGGCACGCAGCAGCCCTACACAGTAAGTGAGCTTGGTGTAAAGTGTATATGTAAAGGAGGAGGTGGGTGGAAATGGATATTAATTCCAAGGACCAGTGAAATTTGTCAGGGTGTTATCGTGGAGAGGAGTGTGGGCTTGTCCAGGGGCTACCCAGCCCTATGCCGTATGCCTCCTCTCATGCAGGATGGAGTCAGAATGGAGGAGATTGTGGAGGGCTGCACTGGAGCCCTGCACATCCTCGCCCGGGATCCCATGAACCGTATGGAGATCTTCCGACTCAACACCATCCCCCTGTTTGTGCAGGTGAGTTTGGGCCAGGTAGGCAGGGGAGCTCCTCCCAGCCCAGCCACTGCCAAGAGGGCAAGATTGGGAGTCTATTTAGGGTTGGGAGGCCCAGGCCAAGCATTGAGTCTTTGGAGGGGAATGGCCACACCAGGAGTGAGTGAGTACCCAGCCAGCTCCTGGATGGGGTGGCTTTCCAAGCTCAGAAGCAAAGGAAGAGGTCAGAAACGAAGAAACAGAAAATCTTGCGATTCAACCACAGGAACATTAAAGCCATCTGTATGTCAGAGACAACCTAAAAAGCTTGAAAAGGGAACTGGGAAAATATGTGCAAGTACCACAACCGGCAGGGGTTTAATAGTCTTCGTGTTAAAAGCTTATTAATAGTAGGTCCCAGGAGTTAGATGCAGGCAGAGGTGACAGGTAATTCCCAGGAGGCTCATTTACACAAACAATGCTGGGCCCTAGGAGTTTAAAGAAATGAAACTTGCCCCCCAGGGACAGCCCATTTTCCACTATCAAATTGGCAAAGGAAAATAATTGAGCATGCCCTGCGCAGGGGACAGTTTCATGAAAGAGACTCATACCCTGCTGGTGGGAAGAGCAGTCTGGAAAGCAGCCCTGTAATATTTATAGGGAGCTTTGGAAATATAATATTTGTATCGTTCAACTAAGTAATTCAAATCGAAGCCTCTATGAAATAATTTAATGTTACTTAATGTATGGACAAAAATTTAGGCACAGAGATAACAATTACAATGTTACGGTACTTAAAAACAAACTGCAAGCCGGGCATGGTGGCACATACCTGTAATCCCAGCAATTTGGGAGGCTGAGGCAGGAAGATTGCAAGTTGAAAGCCAGCCTCAGCAATATAGCAAGACCCTAAGCAACTTAGTGAGACTTTCTCTCAAAATGAAAAATAAAAAGGGCTGGGAATGTGGCTCAGTGGTTAAGCGCCCTGGGTTCAATCCCTGGTACCAAGAAAAAAAATTTTTTTTTTTTTTCTTTTGAAAAATTTTCCTATTGTTAATTAGCAGTGTAAAGGGTTAGTACTGTAGCTTCCTTTGATGGTGACCTGTTGTTTTAGTCTTTTCGCACTGCACTTAGTCTTTAGCATTTTCTTTCTCTCTTATCAATGTGAACACATAGATGTTTAGAAAAAATAACACATAAGCCGGGCGCGGTGGCTCAAGCCTGTAATCCCAGCACTTAGGGAGGCTGAGACAGGAGAATCGCGAGTTCAAAGCCAGCCTCAGCAACAGCGAGGTGCTAAGCAACTCAGTGAGACCCTGTCTCTACATAAAACACAAAATAGGGCTGGGATGTGGCTCAGTGGTCGAGTGCCCCTGGGTTCAATCTCCAGTACCAAAAAAAAAAAAAAGAAAAAATAACACATAGGAAAATGCTTTATTCTACTATAGCAAGTGAAAAAGACAGGAATCAGAATTATATATAGTGTACAATAATTGGCCTGTGATAAAAATGCAGCGGGGCGTGGTGGTGCTCGGATCGTGGCTCAGTGGTACAGCACTTGCCTTGCATGCATGAGGCACTGGGTTTGATCCTCAGCACCACATAAAAATAAAAATAAATAAAGATAGTGGGGCTGGGATTGTAGCTCAGCGGTAGAGCGCTTGCCTCGCATGCGTGAGGCCCTGGGTTCGATCCTCAGCACCACATACAAAGCAATAAAATAAAGAGATTGTGTCCATCTCCAACTAAAAAAATATTAAAAAAAAAAAAAAAAAAAAGATAGTGTGTCCATCTACAACTAAAAAAATAGTTTAAAAAAATGCAGCGGGGATATGCCAATGTGGTTTTTTTTTGGTATTTATTGTTATTATTATTTTTATTTTTGGCACCAGGGATTGAACTCAGGGGCACTCGACCCCTGAGCCACATCCCCAGCCCTATTTTGTGTTTTATATAGAGACAGGGTCTCACTGAGTTGCTTAGCACCTCGCCATTGCTGAGGCTGGCTTTGAACTCCAACCTCCCAAAGTGCTGGGATTACAGGCGTGCGCCACCAGCCTGGTTTATGCAAATGTGTTAACAGCAGCTGTCTGCCCGTCGGGGAAGTTATGGCTGGTTTGTTCTTGTCTTTATGCCTTCTTGGGCTTTTCACATTTTGTAGTATGAGCGTAGGTGAAACCCAGAAAAAGTGTGGGCAGGAGTGCAGCCTGGCCTGCCTCGCCCTCGTGCCTCTTGCTACTACTCCCTGTGCTGTGTCCTGCCTTCCAGCTCCTGTACTCGTCAGTAGAGAACATCCAGCGTGTGGCCGCCGGGGTCCTCTGCGAGCTGGCCCAGGACAAGGAGGCAGCCGATGCCATTGATGCTGAGGGGGCCTCGGCCCCCCTCATGGAGCTTCTGCACTCTCGAAACGAGGGCACCGGTGAGGACCTGGGCTATGGGCTGGAGAAGGGGATTCTGGGCCTTGTTTTCCCAGTGGTAGTGGAGGTAGCATTGGACTTGACTATAACTTCCCTCTCTGCTCAGCCACCTACGCTGCCGCTGTCCTGTTCCGAATTTCTGAGGACAAGAACCCAGATTACCGCAAGCGTGTGTCCGTGGAGCTCACCAACTCCCTCTTCAAGCACGACCCTGCCGCCTGGGAGGCTGTGAGTATCTGAAGTTGAACTGCACCTTCTGAGGAGCCTCCAACCATCCCGTTGGCTTCACAGATTTTTATTTTGTGATTGGATCATCTTTGGCATTCCCAGTAGATGGGATCAGTAGGTTGAACCAAGTATGTGTTTTTTTTCACCCCTCACATAGTGCTGGGGATTGGACTCAGGTCCTTGCACATGTTAGGCAAGCATGTTACTACCATGCTACATTCCCAGCAGCACCATATATATATATATATATATTTTTTTTTTTTGTACCAGGGATTGAACTTGGGGGCACTCGACCACTGAGCCACATCCCCAGCCCTATTTTGTGTTTTATGTACAGACAGGGTCTCACTGAGTTGCTTAGTGCCTCGCCATTGCTGAGGCTGGCTTTGTACTTGTAATTCTCCTGTCTCAGCCTCCCAAAGTGCTGGGATTATAGGTGTGTGCCACTGCGTCCAGCCATATATCTGTTTTTGACCTAGAATAGTAGCAATTTCATTTTGCCCAAATGAATATAAAAGGTTTGAGGAAGGGCAGACACCTTTTTCTTTTCTTTTTGCAGTGGTGGGGATTGAACCTTGGGCCTTGTGCATTCTAAGCAGGCACTGTGTGGCTGAGCTGTACCCCAGCCCAGGGTTCCCTTTTTCTAATTTGAGCAAAGATGCTAGCAGCGTCCTGATCCTGGCTGGGGCAATGCCCTGTATCCAATCCTCAGTCCTCCTCCTGGCAACCCCCAAGATCTGGTTCTGTGGGAACCTCCAAGCATGAGTGGTGAGACCTACACCCTGGGAGGTGCCCAAGGTCATGAGGTCATCATCCTCTTCCTCCAAGAGATCTCCACTTTGCCTTAGACACCTTTTTAGGAGCATCTCCCTGTCCCTAGCTGAGAGCCGGCCAGAGTATGCATTGTCAGACCTCCTTGTTCCTCTCCTTCCCCAGGCCCAGAGCATGATCCCTATCAATGAGCCCTATGCAGATGGTAAGTGGCCAGAGCTCTTCAGGATTCCAGAGAACCTGGAGGCTGGCAAGGGACAGTGAGGGGGACACATCATGGGAGCCACTCTGCAGGCTCTACCTGGACTCCAGTCTAGAGCCCCTGGTGGGGGAATGTGGGAAGGCGGTCGGGCCCCTGGTGGTGGGCAAGCGTAGAGGAGCTGGCTGAGGGCTACCTAGACCGCCCTCTATGGTGTGACCTGCAGACTTCTAGACAAGTCCCCTTCTTGTCCCCAGACATGGATGCCACCTACCGCCCCATGTACTCCAGTGATGTCCCACTTGACCCCCTGGACATGCACATGGACATGGACGGGGACTACCCCATTGACACCTACAGCGACGGCCTCAGGCCCCCCTACCCCACTGCGGACCACATGCTGGCCTAGCCGGCTGCACCCCAGCGCGGCGCCTCCTGCCTTGCGGCCCTGCGAGTGCTCACAGGCTGCAGAGGCACCTGTCTCTCCCTCTCATGAACCTCCTTCTGATGGGAGCCCTCCATTTTCTCTGTTGAAACCCTGGCTTCTATTTCGGGGGGAAGGGGTATGGGAGCCCTTTGCTGCTGAGCTTCCCAAAGTAGGGCACGCTCTGGCTGCCTCCTCCTTGTACCTTTGCTTGGGGCTGGAGTCCTGCTCCTTCCAGCCTCTTCTTTCCAAGGAAAGACAACTGGCCCTTCTAGGGTGGCGGGCAAGTGTCATGGGAGTGGCCTGAGGTTCTGGGGGACACCGTCTGCCAAGTCCCTAGTCCCTGGGTCTGCACCCCTGGCAGATGTGGTTTCTCACCTGAGAAGCTGGCTCTTATGTAGGTGACAGGGGTGAGACAGAAAAGTGGCTGAGTTGCCAGAGCCCGGGCTGTAACTTCCTGCTGGACTCTACACCTTTGGAAGTCCTCCGTGAGGTTTCTTGGGATAATGTTCTGCTCCTGCTTTTCTCTTCTTGGCTGTGGGTTCAGGGCCTGCCTGACCTCCCTGCCCCACTCCTGTGGCCCTGGCCATCAAAGCTTTAGACTCATCCATCTACCCTGTGTCCCCCAGCAGCCCTCCTGGCCTGTCTGTTCCCAGTTGCCTGGGCCCTGCAAGGCTTTAGGTTCCTTCTCTGGGTCAGACTTTCTCACCAGACTCCCCTGAACAATGGCTTTGAGGCCCCTGGGTCTCCAGGACCCAGGTTCAAGGCCCAAGCCCCTGAAATCCAAAGCTTCTCTTGAAAAATTCAGGGACCTTCCAGGGGAATCAGGACGGAGATGCAGAAAGTGAGTCCCCTACTCTAGGGGACGTCCAGCCATCTCTCCAGGATGCTAAATTGTCTTCTGTCCCTTCTGGAAGAGCTCTGGGGACATCTCAAGAGCACTGGTGATCACCTCCTGGTGGCCTCTGAACACTCTGTCCCCTCTCCCCTGCCACCCTCCACCCCTTGCTGCCCCAGCTGACCCCTAGAAGTGCTCTTGCTGACCCCTCTGGTGTGCGGTGAGGGGCTTTCTCTTCCCCTTCCTGTTTCAGACTCCCCTACCATCCCTTGCACATGGGCATAGGGGGGTAGCAGGAGGTCCCAGCGGAGAGTTTTATTATTATTGCTTTATGTTTTTGGTTATTGGTTTTTTTTGTTTGTTTGTTTTTGTATAAACCAAAGCAAAGAAAATAAAAATGACACAGATTCAATGGAAACCATATAAGGGTGGGGCATGGAGGAGATGAGGGGCCTCCCCTAGCAGTCTGGCTCCGTCCTTGGCTACACCCTCATGTCCT
>JAQQSJ010002099.1:0-13191 GCA_028644305.1 Xerus rutilus
AAAAAAAAAAAAAAAAAAAAACAAAAAACTAAACAACCCAATTAATAACTGGGCTAAGGAGCTGAACAGACACTTCGTAGAAGAAGATGTACAATCAATCAACAAGTGTATGAAAAAATGTTCAACATCTCTAGCCATCAGAGAAATGCAAATCAAAACTACTCCAAGATTTCATCTCATGCCAGTCAGAATGGCAGTTATCAAGGATACAAACAACAAGTATTGGCAAGGATGTGGAGAAAAGGTACACTCATACATTGTTGGTGGGACTGCAAATTGTTGCAACCAATCGGAAAAGCAATATGGAAATTCCTTAGAAAACTTGGAATGGAACCACCATGTGATCCAGCTATCCCACTCCTCCGTCTATACCCAGAGAACTTAAAAACAGCATACTACAGTGACGCAGTCACTTCAATGTTTATAGCAGCTCAATTCACAATAGCTAAACTGTGAGACCAAGCTAGATGTCCTTCAATAGATGAATGGATAGAGAAATTGTGATATATATACACAATGGAATATAACTCAGCATTAAAAGAGAATAAAATTATGGCATTTGCAGGTAAATGGATGGGAATTGGAGAATATCATGCTAAGTGAAGTAAGCCAATCCCAAAAAACCAAAGGCCGAATGTTCTCTCTGATAAGTGGATGCTAATCCATAATGGGGGCGGGGGAGCATGCAGGAAGAATGGAGGAACTTTGATTGGGCAAAGGGGAGGGGAGGAGGGGAGGAGGCATGGGGGCAGGAAAATGGTGGAATGAGATGGACATCATTACCCTAGGTACATGTATGACTGCACATATGGTGCAATGTTACATTGTATACAACCAAAGAAATGAAAAGTTGTGCTGCATTTGTGTACAATGAATCAAAATGCATTCTGCTGTTATATATACCTAATTAGAATAAATTAATATTAAAAAACTTTTGCCTAGTTCTTTATTTACTTCAAATCAGTTCTATTTCTTCTCAGATCTGCTTATTATAGTCATACTTATTTTTTTCTTTTTTCCCCACATCTTTATTGGTACATGATAGCTATGCATATTGATGGGATTTATTGTTACATATTTATACATGCACAGAGTATAACCATATAATTTGGCCAATATCTCTCCCCAGCATTTCCACCCTCCCTCCTCCTTCCCACCCTTTGGTCCCTTTCCTCTACTGATACCTTTTTGAGTTTTAGGAGATCCATCCCCACCTTTGTTTTATACCTATTTTAAATATGTAATTCAGTTAATAGTGATGTGAACATATTATGAAATAAGTGTGAAAACAGTTATTTCCATGAAATGTAGGCTTGGAAAAAGTAGATTAACATAAATTGCTTTTTTGCTTTCTTTTCCTTTTCTTTTTTTTTTTGGTACTGGGAATTAAACCCAGGATGTTTTACCACTGAGCTACATTCTCAGTCATTTTAATTTTATTTATTTATGTTTTTGATACCAGGTAACAGGGATTGAACCCAAGGGTACTAAACTGCTAAGCCACAGCCCCAACCCCCTTTTCTATTTTTTATTTTGAGACAGGGTCTTGCTAAGTTGCTTAGGGCCTCACTATGTTGCTGAGGCTGGTCTCAAACTTGTGATTCTCCTGCCTCAGCCTCTGGAGTCACTGGGTTCACAGGTGTGCACCACCATACCTGTGGCTTTTTTGTTTTGAGACAGTGTCTTGCTAACTTGTCTAGATTGGCCTCCAATTTGTGATCTTTCTGCCTCAATCTCTAGAATAGCTGGGATTATAGGGGTGCACCATTGTGCCTGACTGTATCTGTTTTTTAACCAATATTTTTTTTTGGCGGAGGAGGATGCCAGAAACAGAATTCAGGGGACTTGACCACTGAGCCACATACCCAGGCCTATTTTGTATTTTATTTAGAGACAAGGTCTCACTGAGATGCTTAGCACCTCACTTTTGCTGAGGCTGGCTTTGATTTGTGATCCTCAGCCTCTTGAGCTGCTGGGATTACAGGCATGTGCCACTGCACCCCATTTAACCAATACTTTTTAATTTGCCACAGTCCAGCCTGATTGCCAGAAGAAGATGCCCCTCTATACAAAGGATTAACAAAGGATTAACAGTTTAACCTCTGATGAAAAGGCTATTGGACATGAATAACCAGATGAGCAAATAACAAATATGACTTATTTAAAATACTCATTAAGAAGGATTTCTAGGGGCTGGGGTTGTGGCTCAGTGGTAGAGCACTTGCCTTGCATGTGTGAGGCACTGGGTTCGATTCTCAGCACCACATATAAATAAATAAAATAAAAATCCACTGGCAACTAAAAAAATATTTTTTTTTTTAAAAAAAGAAGGATTTCTAGTTGGAGGTGGTGGTGCACGCCCATAATCTCAGCCATTTGGGAGGCTGAGGTAGGAGGATCATCAGTTCAAAGCTAGCCTCAGCAAAAGCAAGGCACTAAGCAATTCAGTGAGACCTTGTCTCTAAATAAAATACAAAATAGGGCTGGGGATATGGCTCAGTGGTCAAGTGCCCCTGAGTTCAATCCTCAGCACCACCATCACTACCCCCACCCTCGTAGAAAAAAGAAAAGAACGATGTCTAGGGGATGGGATTATGGCTCAGTGTGGAGTACTTACCTAGGGTGTATGAGGTACTGGGTTCAATCCTCAGCATCACATAAAAATAAATAAATAAAATAAAGGTATTGTGCCCATCTACAACCAAAATAGATAGATAGATAGATGGATAGATAGATAGAATAAATCCTTTTTTAAAATTTATTCTAATTAGGTTTACCCAAGGATTGAACCCAAGGGTACTTAACAGCAGAATGCATTTTGATTCATTGTACAAAAATGCAGCACAACTTTTCATGGGAGATCTTTCCATCTTCTAAGTTCTTCTTCAATTTTTTTCTTTAGTGTTCTATAGTTTTCATTGTAGAGGTCTTTCAGCTCTCTTGTAGATTGATAGATAGAACAAATCTTTTTTTAAAAAAAAGCAATTTCTAACTGGGCCTTCTTGTGGTACACACCTTCAATCCCAGGAGTTCACTGGGCTGGAGCAAGAGGATTGCAAGTTCAAAGCCAGCCTGGGCAATTTAGTGAGACCCTATCTCAAAATAAATAAAATAAGCCGGGCGCGGTGGCTCAAGCCTGTAATCCCAGCACTTAGGGAGGCTGAGACAGGAGAATCGCGAGTTCAAAGCCAGCCTCAGCAATGGCGAGGCACTAAGCAACTCAGTGAGACCCTGTCTCTACATAAAACACAAAATAGGGCTGGGGATGTGGCTCAGTGGTCAAGCACCCCTGAGTTCAATCCCCAGTACCAAAAAAATAAAAAATAAATAAAATAGAATAAAATAAAAGGCTGGAGATATAGCTCAGTGGTTAAGCACTCCTAGGTTCAATCCCCAGTAATGATAAATAAATAAATAAATAAATAAATAAATAAATAAATAAATAAAAGAAATGATTTCTAACATTGTTTTAGAAAACTACCTGATAACTGATGACTGTATGGTTGAATGGAAAAGTTTTGAGCAATATTTTTGTTTACAGTAAGCATTCTAAGTGAGCTCAATACTATTGATTCATTTTAGTATGTATATTTTTAAACTTTTTTGTATGTAATAAAGGTAAAAATTAGTTCTCACTGTCCACAGACCGTGAGATTATACCTGGAGTCATTTACTATGAAACATTTCTTCTGTGTCCTCTCAGGGATATTCTAGGCACATACAAACATAAAGACACATTTGATTTTACTCTTCACAAAGTCTATTTTGGAGATGTACTATCTTGTTCTTTTAACAACTACATCCCACTCTTTATGCCTATGGTTTGCAGAAGGGTGGCAATGCCCCCAGGAGGCACTCTGTAAATTTGTAGGCCTCTGATAGTGTTTGGGGTGATGCTATTATCTTGTAATGTACTTCTTTTTTTAATATTTATTTTTTAGTTGTAGGTGGACAGAATATCTTTATTTTGTTTTTATGTGGTGCTGAGGATCGAACCCAGTGCCTCATGCATGCTAGGCGAGCACTCTACTACTGAGCCACAACCCCAGCCCTGTAATGCACTTCTTTTTGGTGTGTGGTGGGGTACTGGGTGTTGATCCCAGAGGTGCTTTACCACTGAGCCACATCCCCAGCCTGTTTTATTTTTTACTTTGAGACAGCATCTCACTAAGTGGTTTAGGGCCTCCTTAAGTTGCTAAGGCTGGTCTGAAACTTGCGATCCTTGCCTCAGCCTCCCAAGTAGCTGGGATTACAGGCATGCACCACTGAACCCAGGTTGTAATGTACTTTTAATAGCACAGCCCACATGGCTTCTCAATGTCCAGGCAGATATTCATGTGTATGGAAAACTCATTTGTCATTATCTAAGTGTAGAACTGCATTTTCCACATAAACACAAAGGGATTTGGTTTTAGATTGAGTTGTTCAAAGTTTTCAAATCTCCAGCATTTTCCAGGCCTGCGACTGCTGCTGAGTAATCAGAGAGAAGCATGAATTTTGTTGTTTGCATCTGTATAAAAATTGTTCATCATTTTTTGAATGTCACAGTATCACCCAAGACATTGAATACACTCCGATGGTACCCCTGTGCTTGTTTGTAGTTAGACAAAGTGCACCCAGCTCCACATAGTGCCCTATTGAGCAGTCATAAAACTCTGAGCATTATACTCAATGAAATTCATGTTATTTCATTATCAGGAATTTCTCTTTCCTTTCTTTGTTATTGTTCAGTTGGATAGTACTAATCTTTAAAAATGATATAAGTAAGCCTGGCCTTGTAGCTGAGTGGTAGAGCACTTGCCTAGCACATGCAAGGCAATAGATTTGACTCTCAGCCCTGCAAAAAAAAGAAAAAAGAAAAAAAATTCAGGATAGTAAAGTAACATTGTTACAAAAGGGGGTATTGTATCTGAAAAGCTACTATAAAGTAGTAATTACTGTAACGTTTTAATAGTCCTCTATGAATATTTACAGTATTTCTACTTTGATTCTTACAGAAGCATTGATTTAGACAAAACAAGAAAACTTAAACATGTGACTAGAAACAGGTAATATTTCAAAGAGTTCAAGGTCACTAAAATAAACTATCATGGGGCTGGGATTGTAGCTCAGCGGTAGAGCACTTGCCTCGCATGCGTGAGGCCCTGGGTTCGATCCTCAGCACCACATACAAAGCAATAAAATAAAGACATTGTGTCCATCAACAACTAAAAAAATATTTTAAAAAAAATTTAAAAAAAAATAAAATAAACTATCATGATCTGCTTCCTGGTTGCCATGAGGTAAGCAGCTTTCCTCTGCTATTCCCTCTGCCATGATACTCTACCTCACCTCAGGCTCACAGGGATGGGAGTTGGCTGACCATGGACTGAGACTCTGAAATTGCTGGCCTCAAACTCACAATTTTTCTGCCTCAACTTGGTGAGTAGCTAGGACTACAGAATCATGAGCTTGATGGCACCATTTGCAAGAAGCTCAAAAAACTTCACCTAACTATTGGGGTGTTGGTAATTTTGAGTGAGCAAAAGATCCAGAAGACATGTGAGATGCTACAGTGCTGTTAAAAGGAGTTCATTAATGGCATTTCTGGGGACAAATCCTTGGAAGTCGAGATGACAGAGATAGAATACATGTATGACAATCCTAGTAGAGTGGATATTCTTTATGCCAACATGAAAGATGACTCCAACAAGCAGCAGAAATTAATTGATCAAGAGCTGGAATACTGGGGCTGGGATTGGGGCTCAGCGGTAGAGCGCTTGCCTCGCATGCATGAGGCCCTGGGTTCGATCCTCAGCACCACATGCAGGGCAATGAAATGAAGACATTGTGTCCATCTACAAAAAAAAAATTAAAAAAAAAAAAAAGAGCTGGAATACTGAGTCATCTGGACTAATAGTGAAAGAGTGGAATTGTGTAAAACAGCCCACTACAGTCACTAATACACAATTTAGGAAATATCCTGGTGCCAAAGGAAGGTACAATCTCTACACAGTGGATGGCAAATATACCTTTAAGGAAAGAGAATCATTTGATGGCTGAAACATTTTAAAGTTGTTTGAGAACTTCTACTTTGGTTCCTTAACGTTCAATTCCATTTACATCTCTCAGTGGTTGAGAGTGAACAATTTTGGAAACTATGTCTCCTATGGACAAATCAACTTCTCCTGAGATAGATCTTGGAAAACACTGGAAATTGAACACCTCTTAAGGGTAGGAGCAAGCAAACAATGCTGATATCAGAAGGACTATAAAGAAAAGGGTCAGCAGCAGAAGGCACTCGCTTCTTTGGGCAGATCAGCAGTAGGAGAAGTGCTCCAGTGTGGCTTTGCCAAGCTGTCTCATCAGTCCTTCCAGGTACTCTGCTAGGTAACTCCAGCTCCTCCTCCTCCCTCATCACATTTTTCTTCCCTCTATGTCCTCCCTTTCTCATTCTTCCATTCTTCATTCTTACCTTTTTTTGTTATTGTTGTGCTGGGGATTGAACCCAGGGCTTTGTGCGTGCAAGGCAAGCACTCTACCAACTGAGCTATATCCTCAGCCCTTGATTCTTATTTTCTGTTAAGTCTGAGTGTTAAGGCAGCTAAGTTATTAGGCAGTTTCTAACCACATTCAAAGATTTATCAGTGGAGCCAGATGTCATGGCACATGCCTATAATCCCAGCAGCTTGGGAGCCTGAGGCAGGAGGATCATGAGTTTAAAGCCAACCTCAGCAGTTTAGTGAGATCCTAAGCAACTCAGTGAGTCCCAAAATAAAATATAAAAAGGGCTGAGGGGGCTGGGATTGTGGTTCAGTGGTAGAGTACTTGCCTCGCGTGCGTGAGGCACTGGGTTTGATCCTCAGCACCACATAAAAATAAATAAAATAAAGATATTGTAGAGCCAGGCACAGTGGCGCAAGCCTGTAATCCCAGCACTTAGGGAAACTGAGACAGGAGAATCGTGAGTTCAAAGCCAGCCTCAGCAACAGCGAAGCGCTAAGCAACTCAATAAGACCCTGTCTCTACATAAAACACAAAATAGGGCTGGGGAGGTGGCTCAGTGGTTGAGTGCCCCTGAGTTCAATCTCCAGTACCAAAAAAAAAAAAAAAAAAGATATTGTATCCATCTACAACTAAAAAATATATTTAAAAGAAAAAAAGGGCTGGGGATGTGGCTTAGTGACTAAGTGCCCCTGGGTTCAATCTCCAGTACCCTCCGCCATAAAAAAGGTTTATCAGTGGAACTACATAGATCATTTGTAAATAAATAAATTTCCAAAATTAAAAAAAAAAAAAAAAGATAGCTGGGAGTAGTGGTGCATGCCTATAATCCTAGAGGCTCAGGAGGCTGAGGCAGGAAGATTAAGAGTTCAAAGCCAGCCTCAGCCACTTAGTGAGTTCCTGAGCAAGTTGATGAAATCCTGTCTCTAAAATATAAAAAAGGTTGAGGGTGCTGGGGTTGTAGCTCAGTGGTCAGGCGCTTGCTCAGCATGTGTGAGGCACTGGGTTCCATCCTCAGCACCACATAAAAATAAATAAAATAAAGGTATTGTGTCCATCTACAATTAAAAATACAGACTTTTTTTTAAAAAGAGAGCTGGGGATGTGACTGTGTTTAAGTGCCTCTGAATTCAATCCCCCTGTACAAAAAATAAATAAATAAAAAGATAACTACCTCTTTGCCTCTTGTATTTAAAGCAACCTGCCTTTAAAGCAAATATGCTCTTCATGTTTTCTCCCTCAACTCCCACCCATGCTGGAGATCAAACCTGAGGCCTTGGCATTTAAGGCAATTGCTCTACCACTGAGCTACATCCTCAGCCCCTGTATTTACTTTTCACCACCAGCATTACCACCCTGGCCCAAGTTCCATACCTCACTATGGGTGACATAGTGGTCTCTACTCTGCCACTATCTCAATAGACTGCAGCAAAGGGGTCTTTTTAAGATGTAAGGTCAATACTCCCACTCCTCAGCTCAGAGTTCTGTAGGTATATGAATTTTATTTATTTATTTATTTATTTATTTATTTATTTATTTATTTGTACTGGGGACTGAACCCTGGGGCACTTAACCACTGAGCCACATCCACAGTTCTTTTTTATTTTGAGACACAGTCTCACTAAGTTGTGTAGGGCCTTGCTAAGTTGTTAAGGCTGGCTTTGAACTTGCGATCCTCCTGCCTCAGCCTCCTGAGTTGCTGAGATTACAGGTGTATGTCACTGCACCCAGCCCTTTTTATTTTGTTTTAACACGGGAATCTTGCAGAGTTGTTTAGGGCCTCACTAAGGTAATGAGGCTGGCCTTTTGCCTCGGCCTCTGCAGTCACTGAGATTACAAGTGTGCACCACTGCACCCAGCAGTATATGAATTTTTATTTGGATCTTAACAAATAAGCCAACTGCAGGCAAAAAGCATTTATGAAATAGGAAAATATGAACAACAATTTGAAATTTAATGATATTTAAGGAATCATTTTTTAGATAATAGTGGTATTGTATTTGTTAAAAATAAGAATTCATATCTTTTATTTATTCTTTTTGTGGGGGGGAGGTGCTGAAAATTGAACTCAGGGTCTTATGCATGCTAGGCAAATACTCTACCACTGAGGTACACCATAACCTGAATTCATATCTTTTCAAGACAAACCATCTAGCAAAATATTTATGGACATGATGATATATTAGGAATTTGCTTCAAAATAATCCAATTGGAGAGTGGGGACTGGTTGGGAAAAGATAATCAATGAAATAGGATTGCATGTGAGACAGCATAAATATAAAAGAGAAGTTTCTTGACTTCAAATATCTCCATTTTTTAATATATATATATATATATTTTTTAGTTGTAGATGGACACAATGTCTTTATTTTTTTATTGCTTTGTATGTGGTGCTGAGGATCGAACCCAGGGCCTCACACATGCGAGGCAAGCGCTCTACCGCTGAGCCACAGCCCCAGCCCCCAAATATCTCCATTTTGAAAAGATAAATACAAACCAGAAAATTATAAATTAAAAACTATAAGGTTATAAGGAAGAATATATACATCTTGAGTACATTGGTAAATTGAGTTCATGCATCTATCTTTTCTCTCTTCTTAAACCCAATTAAAATTGCAATAATAAATATAGGAAAGACTTAAAGACTTAATAGGATCATGTAAAAAGAACAGAGGTCACTTAGAGGTGCTTGTTCTGATCAAATTTGGGATGACTTGAACAGAAAAAAGAATGAGTATACTTAACACATTGCTATGGTGTTATGGGGATATGGTTTGAGTGTCCTACAGGAAGGAGTTCATACGTTGGAATTTAATCCCCATTATGAGGTATTAAAAGAGTGAAATCTGACTATAGTGTTTAGAGGTAGGAACTTTGGAGGTAATTAGAAATGGATAAGTTCATTAGGAGGGGGCCCCATTGGTTGAATCCTGGTAGCTTTATAAAAAGAGAAAAACCAGGGGCTGAGATGTGGCTCAGTGGCAGAGCGCTTGCCTCACACATGTGAGGTGCTGGGTTGGATCCTCAGCACCACATAAAAATAAACAAAATAAACAAAATAAAGACATTGTATCCATGTATAACTAATATATGTATGTGTGTGTGTGTGTGTGTGTGTATACATGTGTATATATATATATATATATATATATTTTTTTTTTTTTTTTTAAAGAGAGAAAGACCAAGCTGGGCATGGTGGCTCAAGCCTGTAATCCCAGCACTTAGGGAGGCTGAAACAGGAGGATCGTGAGTTCAAAGCCAGCCTCAGCAACAGCGAGGCACTAAGCAACTCAGTGAGACCCTGTCTCTACATAAAACACAAAATAGGGCTGGGATGTGGCTCAGTGGTTGAATATCCCTGAGTTCAATCCCCAGTACCAAAAAAAAAAAAAAAAAAAAAAAAAAGAGAGAAAGACCAGAAGAAACACAAATATATCTGCATACTCCGTATTGCATGTGATGCTCTGCACTACCTAAGGACTCTGCCAGCAAGGAGACCATCATCAGATGTGACTCCTTGACCTTGAACCAGAACCATGAGCCAAAATAAACCTCTTGTCTTTTTTTTTTTAACCTTTATTTTATTTTTATTTACTTTTTTATGTGGTGCTGAGGATCAAACCCAGTACCTCACACATGCTACACAAGTGCTCTACCACTGATCCACAACCCCAGCCCCAAACCTCTTTTTTTTTTTTTTTTTAAATATTTTTTTGGTTGTAGATGGATACAATCTTTATTTATTTATTTTTACGTGGTGCTAAGAATCGAACCCAGTGCCTCACGCATGCGAGGCAAGCGCTCTACCACTGAGCTACAATCCCAGCCCCACCTCTTGTCTTTTTTAAGGTTACCCAGCCTCAGGTATTTCATCCATTATGCTTATGAAAAATGGACTAATAGACACTGACTAATGGACTAATAGACATTGACTAAGAATCCATGAGTCAAAAGCCATAGGAGGAGGGAGGCACTTTTGCAAATACAAAAGAAAACAATTGATTCAGGCAAAGATCATTAGTTGATGCCAAAATAAAACAATCAGGTAAATGATCTGGGGAGGAGGGTCTTCATATAAAGTCAAAGTATCACCCCTCAGGTTGCCTGCTTCTCATAAAGGGTAAAAGATACTTTTCTAGTTGGGCAGTTTGACAGGCACCACCTGAACCTCAAAGTTTGAATTTAGCTTCACTGCTGAGTCAGTCTGAGATTTTGTGCCACCCAATGTAAAGAAAGATTGATCACATACATCACCTATGAAATCTTCCTGCTAAAAATGTTGAAGTTGAGTTCAATCAAGTTTCTAGGCCTACAGCCTTAGCAATTTAGTGAAGCCTTAAGCAACTTAGTGAGATCCTGTCTTAAAAAATAAAAAGGGCTGGATATGTAGCTCAGTAGTAAAGTGGCTCTAAAAAAAATTTCTAGGCCTAATTTTGATTTTACAGAATATATAGAATAACAGACATTATACAAAGTCAACATCCTGGACTCTCTAAGTAGATACCACTGCCAGATAGCACATGCCTGTAATCCCAGTGACAGGAGGCTAAGGCAGAAGGATGGCAAGTTCAAGGCCAACCTCAGCAACTTTGCAAGAGCCTATCTCAAAATTTAAAATAAAATAAAAGGGGGGCTGGGGCTGGGGCTCAGTGGTAGAGCGCTTGCCTAGCATGCATGAGGCACTGGGTTCGATCCTCAGCACCGCATACAAATAATAAATGAATAAAATAAAAATCCATCAACAACTAAAAAAAGTTAAAAAAATAAAATAAAATAAAAGGTACTTTCACTTTAAAAAGGAAGTGGAAAGGCAAAGACCATGTAGCATATAGTCCAATTTATATGAAATGCCCAGAAAAGGCAAATCTTATATAGAGACAGAAGGTAGATTTATAGTTAACAGAGACTGGAATGGAAGCAAGATTGACAGCAAGAGGGAATAGGAAGGGATCATACTAGGATGATGGAATGTTCTAAAAATATGTTATGATAGTTGCACAACTCAGTAAATTAAAAAGTAATGAGTTGTAATCTTGGAAAGGATGAATTTTGTTATATAAATTATAATCCCAATAAAGTTGTGTTTAAAAAAGCTAATAAACATAATGGGGTGTAGCTTAATGGTAGGGTGCTTGGCTAATGTGTGATGGCCTGGGTTTGATCCCCAGCACTATTAAAAAAAACTAATAAATGTAAATTATACTGTTTTTTTTTTTAAAGGTGAAAAGACTGTTATAGGTTAAAAGACTAAAGACACACAACAGTCATATGTAGTGTGTGAATCTCAGTTAGATCCTGGAGGTGGTAGGGAGAGAAGAGACAATTATAAAACATATTCTAAAACATATTCTAATTACATGTAAATTGTACCTTAATAAGGTTGACTTTTTTTTTTTTTTTTTTGGTACTGGAGATTGAACTCAGGGGTACTCGACCACTGAGCCACATCCCTGGCCCTATTTTGTGTTTTATGTAGAGACAGGGTCTCACTGAGTTGCTTAGTGCCTTGCTGTTGCTGAGGCTGGCTTTGAACTTGTGATTCTGCTGCCTCAGCCTCCCTAAGTGCTGGGGTTACAGGCGTTTGCCACTGTGCCCAGCTCATAAAGTTGACTTTTTTTTTTTTTTTTGGTACTGCAGATTGAACTCAGGGGCACTTGACCACTGAACCACATCCCTAGCCTTATTTGTGTTTTATGTAGAGACAGGGTCTCAGTGAGTTGCTTAGCGCCTCGCTGTTGCTGAGGCTGGCTTTGAACTTGCAATTCTCCTGTCTGTCTCCCTAAGTGCTGGGATTACAGGCTTGAGCCACCGTGCCTGGCTTTATACAGTTGACTTTTAAAACACATTTCTGGTAACATGGACCAGACTATATATTTTACAAGTTTTCTGAGTTGTGATAAGGGCATTAGGTGAACACAACCTTCTAAGATCCATGCCTAGGTCCTGTAAGGAAAGGTTTCCTATCACAAATCTATAAAACATGCCTGATCTAGGCACTGTGGTGCATGATGGGAATTCCAGCAACTCAGGAGTCTGAGACAGTAGGATGGCAAGTTGAAGGCCCACCTGGAAATAAAAATAAAGAGACCTGGGGATTTAGCTCAGTTGTACAGCACTCCTGCGTTCAATCCCTAGTACAGGGGGAAAAAAAATAAAAGCCTTTGACCTACTTCCTCAGAAGTGGTTCTTATGCTCTCAGGGGCCCTGAAGCTTCATTTGTAATTGTCCATCTTACCTGCTCCTGTGGTCTTCATCATAGAAGGCAATTTTACCTTTTCATCTGTACAATTAGGTTCGTGTTTGCTTCTCACTTTTTGAAAACTAAACAGTATGTTCTCAAGAACATGCATAGGTGTTAGAGATTGATGAATGCAGAAGCCAGAATCAGTTACCTCGGGGCTGGGGTTATGGCGCAGTGGTAGCGTGCTCGCCTAGCATGCAGGAGGCACTGGGTTCAATCCTCAGCACCACATAAAAATAAAATAAAGATATTCTGTCCACCTACGACTAAAAAATAAATATTTTTTAAAATATTTTTTTGGTTGTAGATGGACACAATAGCTTTATTTTTTTATTGCTTTGTATGTGGTGCTGAGGATCGAACCCAGGGCCCCACGCATGCGAGGCAAACACTCTACCGCTGAGCTACAATCCCAGCCCTAAAAAATAAATATTTAAAAAAGAAATGTTGTATTAAAAAAAAAAAAA
>JAQQSJ010000021.1:0-16543 GCA_028644305.1 Xerus rutilus
TGGGCTTGGATACAGCACCTGGCAGATCATGGTCCTTTAGTCCTGGTTCCTGGCCTCCACTCCTGCCCTGTAGATGCCCAGGGCTGGGACACAGTGATTGGCAGCATGGCCCCTGGGCTCTGGCTTCTGGGGTCTGGCAATGTCAGTTGAGGTCCATGGTCAGTTCTTGCACTCCAGAAGTTCATGGGCACTTTTTTCTCAGTCCTTAGTGCTCTGACACTAAGCTGCCTCCCAGCCCTTCTGATTTTTTAATTTGCTACAAGGATTTGTTAAGCTGCCAGGCTGGGCTGGGACTTGCATCCTCCTTCCCCAGGTTGCTGAGATGACAGGTGTGGCCAAGTGCCCCGCAGGCCTCTCTGTTCTGAGACTCTGTGTCTTTCTTTTCTGCATTCCCAAATTCCTGCTTCATTTGGTGGGAGAGGAGCTGGGCACTTTTCCCTAGGAAAGGCCTGTCTCTGAGCTTTGGTGATCCTATCCCCAGCTATGAGACTAAGATGCTGGGGTGGTCGCTGGATGGTCCCAGTGTGTAGAGTTCCTTATGCAACTCATGACAACACAGCACCAAGACATCTGTGGAGGATGTAGCAGGCATTGCCAGGCTTGGGTGGGCCCAGGTGATTCCAAGGCCAATGGGGTCAAGGGTCATCATGGAGGAGGCTGGGCCATTATCCCTGGTGTTGCCTACTGTTCCTTCAGCAGATTCATCTCAATATAGGGAGCCCTGGTCATGGGCTTCTAGGGATGATGTAGCCTGCCATTCCCTTCCATGCTCAGGAGTGCAGACAAGTTCTCACTAAGTAGTTTAGGGCCTTACTAATTTGCTGAAACTCACCTGGAAGCTGTCATCCTCCTGCCTCAGCCTCCTGAGTTGCTGGGTTACAGGTGTGGGCCATTTGCCCTGGTGGGCATTCTAGTTGAAGGAGATACACATATGAAAACACTCAGGACTCATCAGGTTTCAGTGTTCTATATTGAAATGGCCAGAAAGCCTAGAGATTAGCCTGAGGCTGGTGGATGTTCAGAGGTGCAGGGACCTGCCTCAAAGATTGAGGCCTGAGGCCAGACAGGCCTTTGACTGGGCATGAAAGAGACATTGGGTCCAGTCACATATGCCAGGCCAAGGATTGCTGACACAAGGTGGAAATGGCCTATAAGGGGCAGCTGGGACTCCCGGGGCCCATCCTGGGGATTGTCCCAGATCCCCATCCCACAGTGGACCCAGGGAAACTGCCTTCTAAGCTTCCCCATGGCCCAAACCCCACAAATCAACCCTCAAGTTCCATCTGCTGGGCTCCCCACACCACCGCCCTGCACCCCCACCTGACTCTGAGCCCTAGGAACCGGTCCTGATATCACGATCAGGGAGACCCCACATCCACACACACACAAGTCCTTTCAACCCACACACCACACCCTCACCTGGGAGTCCCCCACCTAGGTCTTGACCCTGCATCCCTACAGGAGACCAGGTCTCTGGAACCTTCCTTGGTCCCCATCCCTTCAAACATAGTAGGGCAAATAAACAGCCATGTCCACCTCTGCTTTTGGGCTCTTACAATACCTGGCCAGAGGATACCAGGAAATGTGTAGTAGCATTCCATGATCCCAGAACTCCACTCAGAGAAATAGGGAGAGAGCTCTAACTGCCAGGCACGGGGCTAAGCCCCAGACCTCAACAATAGCTCTTTTTTTCTTTTTTTTTCTTTTTTTTTTTTTTTAGTTGTAGATGGACACAATGTCTTTATTTTTTATTGCTTTGTATGTGGTGCTGAGGATCGAACCCAGGGCCCCACGCATGCGAGGCAAGTGCTCTACCGCTGAGCTACAATCCCAGCCCCAACAACAGCTCTTTTATGTGGCCCAATGGCACAGGCCTATAACCCAGCCCTTTGAAAGACATACAGGAGAATGTCGATTTCAAAGCCAGCCTCAGCAGCAGTGAGGTGCTAATCAACTCAGTGAGACCCTGTGTCTACATAAAAGACAAAATAAGGCTGAGGATGTGGCTCAGTGATCAAGTGTCCATGAGTTCAATCCCTGGTACTAATAAAAAAAACAGTTCTTTTGAGATTGGAGTTGCACAACCCATTCTGCAGAAAGGAATCACCCATCTAGGCAGTGTGAGTTCCTGTTCCCCTTCACTTTGGGGTGCTCTGGGTTCAAGGATTCCAAAAAACAATAAGACTGAATGCCAAGATCAGGTGTCTCTGTTTGCAGGAATATTTAGTGTGATCATTAAAAAGTAATTTATTTTATGAAGGATTTCTTTTTTCAAATTTCTTGAGGAGAAAGTATGTACCTATGTCATTGTCATGAAGAAAACATGTAAGAGCTGGGCACAGTGGTGCGAGCCTGTAATCCTAGCACTTAAGGAGGCTGAGACAGGAGAATTGCCTGTTCAAATCCAGCCTCAGGAATGGTGAGGCACTAAGCAACTCTGTGAGATCCTGTTTCTACATAAAACACAAAATAGGGCTGAGGATGTGGCTCAGTGGTCGAGTACCCCTAAGTTCAATCCCCAGTAACAAAAAAAAAGAAAGAAAAATGTAGGAATTCTTTATAGATCACCTTGGAGTGAGGAGAGGCAAACCTAAACTACCTGTTCTTCCTTCCAAAAGTAAATGCTCTCCTGTTTTTTGTGTTGTATTTGTTTTTGAGAGGAGGTACTGGGGAATGAACTCAGGGGTACTTGACCACTGAGCCACACCCCCAGCCCTATTTTGTGTTTTATGTAGAGACAGAGTCGCCCTGATTTTCTTAGCACATCACCATTGCTGAGGCTGGATTTCAACTGATTATCCTCTCGCCTCAGCCTCCCATGCCACTGGGATTACAGGCCTGTGCCTGCCCGGCTTACTCCTGGTACTTTTGAAGAAATGTTCTTAAGCCAATTTGCCCAGTTGTTTGTTATTCATGATGTTGTGCATGCAGTCTGGATGAGAGCCCTGAGTCTGGAAGGGAGGGTATTTTGCTAAGAGGAATGGACTGGTCCTGGTGGCATTATTTTTTCTGCCTATGTGTCAGGGTAGCTTTGTTTTCCAAGTCACAGGCAGATTGGGCCTGGATCATCCATTTGCTGGGCAGAGTGGGGCCCACCTCTAATCCCAGGAACTCAGGAGGCTGAGGCAAGAGGATCAAGAGTTTAAAGTCAGCCTCAGCATATTAGTGAGGCACTTAGCAACTCATTGAGATCTGGTATCTAAATAAAATACAAAAGGTGACTGGACATGTGTCTCAGTGGTTTACCACTGCTGAGTTCAATCCTCAGTAGCAAAAAAAAAAAAAAAAAAATTGCGCTGAGAAGAGGTAGATTGCTAGGTGTACAGAACTCAAAGAAAAGCCTCAATCTGTATCTGTGGAACATACTATTATTTGGGGCTGGGGTTTGAGCCTTTCTGGAGCTGGAATTTAGGACCCTCATTCAAGGTTTGGGGGTGATGGACCCTTCAGAAGCCAGTACTTAGGACTCTAATACTGGGCTGGGATAGGGTGAATTCTTTGGGACCTACATTCTGAGCTGAAACAATAAGCCCTTCAGGAATCACCACCTGAGAACCAGGACTCACTCTGGCCTGGTGATTTAAACACTTTAGGACCCTTATTGTGGGCTGGGTGGGGGTAAACTCTTTGGGAGCAGGCAGTCAGGTCCCTCATTCTGAGTTAAGGTAAACTCTCTAGAACCCTTTCTGTGCTGAGGGTGAACCCTTCAGGGATCAGGTTTCACAGTACTCCCCAGATTTAGAGACTTAATTTATTGAGATCAACCCTGGTCTTCCTGGCACTCGAGTTGGCAACAGACAGTAAGTTGGGGCAAGAGTGGATTTCTTCAAGACAGTTCCACTGCAGGGTGGGCAAGGAAGAACCCTGTGCCTGAGGGAATGGCTAGGAAATGGTAGCTGCCATGGATTCAGTTATCACTTGGCTATTTTTATTCATATACCTTTGGGAAGATTGAGTACATAAAAAGTGGAGTGTTAAGAACTAAAAGTTATTAGGTTGGGAAAGAATCCCAAGGGTTTTCTGTAAAGTTGCATTATTGTTATCCACCAGGTCAAGTTCTCACCATGCCCAGGAGCTGCATGCACTACATGATCTGTCCTCACATCCACCCCACATTCTCAGAAAAGGCCATGGGCTGAGCGAGGGTCTGTGTGGATTACAGAGAGTATCGCAGCCAACAAGGGGCTGGACCTGGTCAGAGTATTTTCTGACTCCACGTGCAGGGCCCCAGCCTGTGATGTCAGGCCCTGTCGTGTGCACGCTCCTAGTGTGTGCAGGAGTCTCAGTGTGGCCATCTTCTGTGGGACTTGCTGCTTGTTTGTTCCACTCCTCACACCATATCTTCTTTGTTTGCAGATACCCTGTTCCAGTTGGAGGTGTGTGTTAAATAACCATTTGCATCAGCCCTGTCCAGATGATCAGCAAATGGGACAAATAGAACATGTCACACTCAGAACCCTAGAAACACAAACTTGGGACAGATTATAACAGGTGAACAACTGCTCAGACGCTGTCCAAGGCTGGGGGTATCGAGCTGGCTCTGTGACCTACTGAGTCGTTCCTTGTCTCTGGCTGAGTGGAAGCAGATCACTGTAGGTCATCCCTGCAAGACTGAGTGTATGATCTCTTAAGAAATGAGCTTGGCTGTTCTTTGTATGCCTTGGTAATCCTGCTGAGCAATGAAGTTGTGGGCTGAAATAACTTGAAAATCACATTGAAAGACCTCTGGATGGTGTCCCTCATTTTGTGTGGTGTTTGCAGCTTCCTAATAACCCCAGGCACATTTCTACACTTTTACTTTAAAGGGCCATAGTTTATCATCCAGGGTTAACTGTATGTTGTTTCTCACTGGTCTAATGCTGGGCAACAACGTATCTGTGGAGTAGCTTCACGTCACACCAAGTCCTTGTGAGGTGCTGTGGCTGTCCGCACAGGCCCTCAGATCAGTTGCATGAAAGACCAATAAGCCAGGCCCCTGTTGGTGCCAGGGGCCAAGACTGGATCTGGCATCAGACAGCTGCAGAGGTGTCATGGGGACACTGACATGCTCCCTGCTGCTGGTGGCAGGATGATCAGGTTTCTGGGAGCTGTCTGCACAGTATCCTGTGGAAATAATATTTTCAGGTTTTGAGGTTTGTCTTGTTTTGTTTTTTGTTTGTTTTCTGTGGTGCTGGGGATTTAACTGAGCTAAATATCCATTCTTTTTGTATTTTTTATGTTGAGATAGAGTCTCACTAAGAGCTTAGGGCCTCATGGTGTTGCTGAGTCTGGTCTTGAACATGGGAACCTACTGCCTCAGCCTCCTGAGCCACCAGGATTAAAGGTATGTGCCACTGCACCTGACATTTTTAGTTTGTTTTGTTTTGGTACTGGGGATTGAACTCAGGTTTACTCAAACACTGAGCCACATCCCCAGCCCTATTTTGAGTTTTGATGTAGAGACAAGAACTCACTGAGTTGCTTAGCACCTTGCCATTGTGGAGGCTGACTTTGAACTCATGATTCTCCTGTCTCAGCCTCCCAGAGTGCTGGGATTACAGGCATGCACCCCCACACCTAGCTCATTGTAAGTATTTTTATCTGGAATTCTGTGTTTTTATTTGGGGCTGTCTTGGAACAAGTTGGGAGACTTAAATAAGCAGTAATTTGGGTCAGCATAAATGGCCTTTCTAGCCTTCCATTCTGAGAGGGCTTGGATTAGGATGTTTGTGGAGAGGACAGATGTTTTGGAAAACCTGCCAGAGGGCATCTCCTTTCTCAAGCTATTGAGGTCTCAACCCCATGATGGTGGGCTTTCTGCCTTTCTAGCTTGTGGCCAGTGCAGGGTGGGCAGAGGTGGGAGGGATGGGGAGTGGGGCTTGGAATGTGGGCTTCAGGTGTCTAGCTCAGGATGTCTTGGTTTCTCCTCAAGTCACAGTGATGCAGGTGGAGCAATGAGCCAAAGAAGCAGAGGAGGACTCCAAGGCAGAGGAGGCCAAAGTGAAGATGGTGTGTGATTTTCCAGCTTCTGGTTCTTCACTTCTCTGTTTTTCTCTTTGTCATTTTTATGCTGTCTTCTAGGATCGCACTGTGACTTCTGAGGCCTGCAGAATTAAATCCATACCCAAGGCCAGCATGCTTAGAGCAAGGGGTGGCTCTTATCTCCCACTTCATGGGGTGTGCAGATGGGAAGATTAGTGAATACACTCTACTGGTTTTCTTTGAATATTCACCCATTTATTCCTCTTATATTCTGAATTTGCTTTGCTATAAATGATGTAAAAGTGGGCTCCCAGCTGTCCCTACCATGATTTTATCATTCTCTTGTGCAGAGCTGATATTCTTGACATCGGGGACTGGGTAGAGGTGTAGTGGGTCTTCATGTGGTTTGGAAGGGCTGAAGATTTTCTGGGGTCCTGTCCTGGGAGAATCCTGAGTAGACAGGACAGAAATAATTTGAGGGACACTTGTTTTTGGTTTAACTTCCATTGAAATCTTCAGCAGCTCTTAAAACATTGCCTCCTATCTGGGATGTTGCTCAGTGTGGCTACCATACAGGTTCAATACCCAGCACTGCTTAAAAAAATGAAAGAAATAATTTCCAAGAAAAGCCAGGCACAGTGGTGTGCACCCATAATCCCAGCTCCATGGGTGCCTGAGGTAAGAATTTGTGGCCAGCCTGGGCAACTAAGTGAGTTCCATCCAACAATGGATACAAAAGGCTGGGGATAATGCTCAGTGGTGGAGGACCCTTAGCTCCATCCCCAGAACCAAATCAATGATGACAAAATTTGGGGATGTGATGTTTTCCAGTGACCTGTGCTTCTCCCACAGCATCTACTCTGGACTCAGTGTCTCCACAACTGTCCTCTGCTTGTGAGCAGCTGTGACTGGGGTCAGTTGTAGCAGGCCAGCCACACTGGTGGGCCCACTGTCATCATCCACCCTTCAGTTAAAACCATTCTCCAGAGTGGGCTTGGGGCATAGGCATCAAAGTAACAGAGCTCAAAAACAGCATGTGTGTATGCGTCAGGGATAGGACCCAGGGTCTTTGCATGCTAGGCAAGGGCTCCTCCACTGAGCCACATCCTACCCTCACACTGTTGTTGAGTGTTCCTGGGGCTGAAGGGCCTCCCACTCCATGATAGGAAACCACGTTCTGGAGAGGGCACCATCAGGCTCCTCCTAGCCAGAATATAGACAATCTGCCATTTTATTTTGTGAACTGTTCCTCTTAAATCATGCCCTTCAGCAGAAAAAATGTGGAACATGTCCAAATCAATGCAGAGAATGCTGTCTGCAAAAAGAACAAAAGCTTGTACTGGCTCTGCATGGTGTCCCATATGGATGCAGTAACCTCCAAAGTGAAGAAGAAAATGAACATAAAGTGGGTGAGTTCTGGAATCCTGATGCTTCCCGTGATGATCAATGCCGGAACAGGATCTGGTGGCTGGTGTGGGGCAGCCCAGTGTGTAGGGAAGCTGGGTCAGCCAGGGCTGAGTCAGTGTGTAGTGCTGGGTAGACATGGGAAAGTGGGCTGGGATCCTCTGCACAGCATAAGATGCAGAGCCTGTGTGGCCAGACTTGTCCCAGCTGGGCTGTGGAATCTCTTTAGACCCCTTCATTTTACAGCAGGGCCCCTGTGAAAGAGAGGTGCAGGCTTGCAGCCCCACCATGTCTTCACTGTCCCTTAAGTGGCCATGTGCTGACTCTTGTGTTTTTACATTTTGTTGACATCCTTTCCTAGGGACTGGGGCTCCCATTGGAACACAGAAGACGTGTTCTTAGTAGAAAATCTTACTCACCCTTAGCACAGAGCACAGGCTGATGGCTGATCCATTTTTCCTTCCCAACCCACTCATATCGCAGGTGACAAAGGACATGGCACAGGTAACTAAAGTGCTGGACAAGGCCCTGAACACCATGGACCTTCAGATGGTCTCTGTGGTATTGTACACATTCGAGAAGCAGGTGCAGGTTCTAGATGTGAACACATCAGTACATAGCTGCTCTGGTGAGGGCTGGAGGGTGCTGAGGCCTGGTGCTTCTGAGTCCTGTGCAGTAGTCCCTGCCAGGACTTCATGAGTAAGCACAGGGAGGAAAAGATGATAGACAAACACCAAGGTGTTTGTAGTGCCCTCAGAGATTTTATGCACAGTAGGGGAACGAGAGGAAATAGAGTGTGCATCCTGAGAATATTCACATGAGAAGGCACATGTGGGGCTGAGGTGGTGGCTCAGTAGAGTGCTTTTTTCACATGTATTAGGCAGTGTGTTTGATGAACAGCACCACTAATAAATAAATAAAATAAAGATATCATGTCCATCTAAAACTAAAAAAAAATTTTAAAAAAGAAAGCACATGTGAATGGAGAGTGAAAAATGAGATGAGGCCTTGTGTGGCTGTGGAGGGTGGTTGCAGCCCTGGCCCTTATTGGCCACAATGTGCTGCCCCCCAGGGGATGGAGGACTCCATGCATTCAGCTAGCACACCAAACTTGCCTCAGAAGCATGTAGACAGCCGCATCATATAGGTAGATGAGGAAGACAGCCTAGGGGTGTTAGAACAGCCCAGTCAGCTGCCTGAGGGTACCTCCATGGTGGGTGGGAGAGAGCCCTTTTTGCAGCCATGAGGACCAGCTCTCATGGAGGTAGGTGGTGCTCTGGAGTGGCCGTCAGTCTATGCTGAGGGAGCAGGTGCATGGAGGTATAATGGAGTGCTCTGTGCTCTGTGTTCTGTGGGCAGGTGTATGGAGGTGCCCTGGAGCAGCCAGCAGCCTGTGCTCTGTGCTGTGGGGACAGGTGGAAGTTTGAAGACATGAAAGGCAGCTTGAGCTGAGGCTGCACATAGAAGGGTCTATCCTACACTGCAGTCAGAATATCAGTGTGGTCGGTAGGTCTTCACCTGGAGGAACACCACTGTCTGGGCTCTCAAACTTGTCTTTTCATTTGCCTGTCATCAGCCTGGTGTAGAAGGCAGCTGGTGTCTGATGTATTGTTAAAGGATTGTGTACACATAGCTCACTTCAGAAAGGGAAATCTTTGCTGGGTGCAGTTGTACACACCTGTAGTCAAAACTACCTGGGGGGCTCAGGCAGGAGAATCACAAAATTGAGGCCAGCCTCATTAAGACTCTGCCTCAAAATCAAGAGGGCTGCAGATGTCATTCAATGGTACAGCACCCTTGGGTTCTGTCCTTCAGACTAGGATGAAAATAGAAAGTGTCATGTGGTATTTGGCTATGTCAGCTGTTTTTACAGCTCTTGTCTCAGGATGATCATGGAAAGATGAACCTGTGAGAAAGGATCATGGGTATTGTGTGGAGGTCCTCTGGCTGAGGGGGTGACTGACATGTGGACACAGCATTCCAGCTGGCCCCTGCCCCTTTCCTACCTCATGTGACCTTCTGTTGGTTTCCCAGGTTGGCTGCCTTGAGGAATTATTTCCAACTTTTCCAATTATTTTCACCCTGGTGTGGAAGGTGTTGTGTGGGACTCTGCTGAGGTTCCCAACCTGGAGCTCAGTGAGCCCACAGTTGCCCTGGTTGGGTGGTATAAAGGGATGTGGGTCCTTTTCCCCAGGGCAGGTCTGTCTCTTAGCTCTGGTGATCCCACTCTGGGTTAGGGTACCAAGTTGCTGGGGTGGATTCTGGGTGTTCCCAGTGTGTAGAGTTCTTTAGGCAACCCATCACAGCATATCACCAAGACACCTGTGGAGGATGCAGCAGGCACTGCCAGGCTGGGGTGGGTCCAGGTGATTCCAAGGCTGGTGGTGTCAAGGGTCATCATGGAGGATGCTGGGCCACTATCCCTAGTGAAGCATACTTCACTTTCGGCAGGTTCCTCTCTAGATATTGAGCCCTGGTCATGGACTCCGAGGGCTGATACAGCCTGTCCTTCCCTCTCCATGTCCAGAAGTGCAGTCAGGGACCCAGCCATCCAGGAGCAGGGCAGTAAAAGTCCTCTTGGTGCGGGTGGTGAGCCCTGGGTACTCTAGTTTTTGGAGTTTTTTGGTATCAGGGATTGAAGCCCAGGGTTCTTAACCACTGAGAGACATCCACAGGCCCCCCTTTATTTTTGGTTCTTAGAATTGAACACAGGGGTATGCAACAACTGAGCCATATCCCCAGCCCTAGTTTGTGTTTTGATGTAGACACAAGGTCTCACTGAGTTGCTTAGCACCACACTTTTGCTGAAGCTGGATTTGAACTCAAGATTTCCCTGTCTCAGCCTCCAAAAGAACTGGGATACAGGCATGTGACAGAACTCAGCCATCCCAAAAACTTTTTATTATTTATTTAGAGACAGGATCTCATTAAGTTGCTTAGGGCCTTAATATATTGCTGAAGCTGTCCTGGAGCCGGCCATCCTCCTGCCTTAGACTTCTGAGTGGATGGGTTACAGGTGTGGGCCATGTTCCTTGGTGGGAACATTCAGTTGAAGGAGAAACACGTGTGAAAACACTCAGGACTCATCAGGCTACAGTGTTCTATGTGTGAAAAGGGCAGAGAGCCCAGAGCTCAGCCTGCAGCTGGTGGACACTCAGAAGCGAGGTCAGGTCTTGCCTCAAGGATGGAGGCCCAAGCCCACACAGGCATGTGACTGGCCAGTCTTGACAGCTGCATCCAGTACTTCATAGCTGTCCTACCTGCTGCAGGCGCTGCCCTCTGGTGGACCATCCAGATGAGACACCCAAGAGGGCTGTTCAAGGCCTCAAGTCTCTGGCCCTGGGAGGTCCCTGTACTTGAGAAGCCACCCTTTCTCCCTCATGGTGGGCTGCATGACTTGCATTGTAGTCACACCTTGCTACCCAGGAGCCAGGCCTGTTTTTCCTGTCCCTGCACACTGAGTCACAAATACCCTGTGCTGATCTCAGGGCACACAGCAGGCAGGGCTGTTCTGCATGTAAGCTCATGGTCCAGAGGGTCCAGTGTGTGCTCTGGCCCCTGTTTTGCTCACATATCTGTGAAAAACCCAGACCCACAAGAAGGAAGGGGACCCAGTGTGGGGACCTCAGCCCACCCTCAGAGGCCTCCCTCTGCCCTGATTTTCACCAAGCCTCCAAGTGTCCTGTCAGCTGGGTCCCTTAGCCATGTGAGGTGTGGCACAACATTGCCCCAGTACCCAGGTGGCTGTGGCAGGATTGAAGGTCATGGCCAGGATGGACAACACAGTGAGATCCTGTCTCAAAAACTAAAACCAAAACAGGAAGAAGGGCTCCTGCCACCCCGCCTCCCATGGCCAGCAGTCTGCATGCCCGGGCTCACCTGTTCCAAGGGGCACTGCTACCCCACAGTTCTCTGTCCTCCATCCTCCGTTCTCAGTTGCTGCTGCGGCTGCTGCTAGCCTGGACGTCAGGGTTCATTATTTGGAGCCTCTGTAGCAGGGGACAGAGGCTCAGAGAGCACGCTGGGCACACTGCCCATCAGGGGCTGCCCAGAAGCAGGCCTTGCCTCCATGCTCAGATGCCACCCAGCCAAAATGCACCAGGACTCATGGAAAAGCTGTGGGTCACCTCACACCCCTGTGTGCAGCAGTGCTGCTCTGGGCGTGCATCAGTCGACCCACCTGACCCCCACAAACACTGGGCCCAGGCTTTCTCTATGGAATGTTCTGTAATGACCCTCAAGTCCCTGCCTGACCCTTCCCTTAGCTCTGGGCCTGGGCTGTTAAGTCAGTGTCCCTGAAAGTGGCAGCACATGGCAGTCATGTCCATAGAAAGGGAGGGTCAAAGGAGCAAGCAGAAAAGACACTTGGACACCTGGCAAAACAAAGAACTTTGCAACATTGTTTCACCTGACTTAAGATAAAATCAGAGGAACTAATCAGCAGGGGTAACAAATGAAAACTGAAGCCCTGTTTATATTCTGGGTAATTTTTAACTGTGTCAAAGTTAAGACCTGACCAAATGTGGGAGGCACAGGCACAGGAATGGACAGAGGCTCCCAGAGGCCCTTCTCATGGTGGAATGAGCTTGCACAGCTTGGAGTACCTTGGCTGGATCCAAGGGTATGAAGGGCTCCCTCACAGGGAGTGAGGCAGCCTGGGGACAAAGGCTCTGGCTCCACGGGAACAGAACAGCCCTTACCTCCCCACAGCCACCAAGTGGACTGCAGCTCTTCTGCCCCTTCACAGGAATCCTTGCTTTTATTGGGTAGAGAAGCAGACACAGGACAGAAAATTTCAAAAGAGCTGGGTGAATGTGGAGCTGGGACCCTGCCCAGCTCCAGTCCTGAGGGCCTAGAAGGGCTCTTTGAGAGCTGGGTGTGGTGGCTTGCAAGGCTGAGGTGGGAGAATCATCAGTTCAAAGCCAGCCTCAGCAATGGCAAGGCACTGAGCAACTCAGCAAGATTCTGTCTCTACATAAAACTCAAAATAGGACTGGGGATGTGGCACAGTGATTAAGTAACTCTGGGTTCAAGCCCTAGTACAAGAGAAGAAGAAGGAGAAGGAGAAGGAGAAGGAGGAGAAGGAGAAGGAGAAGGAGAAGGAGAAGGAGAAGGAGAAGAAGAAGAAGAAGAAGAAGAAGAAGAAGAAGAAGAAGAAGAAGAAGAGGAGGAGGAGGAGGAGGAGGAGGAGGAGGAGGAGGAGAAAAGAGAAAACAGAGACTCTGTGAAAATTGAGGAAAGAGCAGTCCAAAACATTCCTGACAAAGAAGACAGCAGAAGTGTGAGAGGGGAGGGTGGAAGCTGAAGGTCTGCCCAAGTCTAAGGACAAGGATTCAAAGACTGCCTCAGGAGTGAACTACACAGCTCTCCTGCCTCCTGGGGTGCTGGGATGCCTCCCTCCTGCTTCCCATGCCCAGTGCCTCTGTGCCCCTCTGGGCCTGGGCCCCCAGGGACAGCTGCCTCCTTTAGAAAGCATTGCCCTGGGCAGCAGCACCCTCAGACCATCACCTAGCCCTGGGATGCCACGTCCTCTCACCCTGCCTCATCCCCATGCAGGCTTGTCCCCACAGGCTGTCCCACCCTCAGCCATCTCCCCTCCCAGGACCTCCAGCTGCACTGTCCGCACCCCACAACCTGCCTTTCCTCCCAGGCAAGGGAGTGTGTCAGGGAGGATGGGGAAGAGGTGGGAGAGGAAGCAGGTGTGGTTTGGAGTAGGCAGGAGCCCTGTCCTGGGGGCATTCCTCTTAGTGTCCTGCCCTCCTGACCTTGACCGCAGGTCACCATGCAGCAGGGAAGCCTCTTCAAGAGCTCCCCATAGCTGCCTGGTAACATATCCCACCCAGGAGCTGGGCCCAGGGACTGCCTGACTGTACAACTGCAATATCCGGCCTTGGAGGAATGCGCATCATCCTGGAATGGTTTCTCGTACTTTTACTGATGTATTTTAATTGTGAAAACTGTTAGGTTAGCGAGGCAAAGGCAGAACGTAAAAACATGGCTGCCCCCACCAATCGGGCTGCAAGGATCTAAGCACCAAGCAGGTATTGCCTGCATGCACAATGAAACAGCCATCTGGGAAGCTGATATGTAAGCAAACATAGCACCTCTTACCAAGCAGTGGACATTTCCTGACTCATCCTGGAAGGACTCTGAGCTCAGCCGGATCCCCTGACAAATCCCAGAGGGTACAGGACTGTAGATGCCCTCCTGTTCCTGCCTCAAACCCTTCTCTTCCTGCCTTCAGCCTTCCCCTTCCTCACCACATCCTTTAAATATTTTATACCATGGAAAACTTGTGCAATTCTCCCGTTCTGCTCTTTTAAATGGGAAATTTGCCTGAGAGCATTCTCCCAAAATAAAGCTTGTCCAGTGGTTTTATTTTACTTGCTTTTTGTCATCTGGCTTTACAAAAAAATCCATACCAAAAAGTATGCAGGACAAACTTAAGTCTGTACAGAAACTTGTGCAGAAATGCTCCTTCATATCAGCACTTCTTATTATTGCCCAGAAGTGGGCACAGGCTGGGGTGTAGCATGGGGCTCTGGCACCCAGCATCACAGAAAAGGAGCAGCACCCTGATGTCCTGTGCATGGGCATGTGAGGAAAAGACACCACCATGCCCTGGAGCACTTCTAGTTTCCATGACTGGGTGCCCCACATGGCCACCACATTCCCACTTGTTGTGCTTGGGGATTTCTGACCATTTGCTGCCACAGAACTATGGCCACAGGAGGCTCCTCTTTTGCACACCTCCTGGGGTCTGAGGGTGGACACGCACTTCACAGCCAGCAACATGCAGCATGGGCACTATCTACGACCACTCCCCATGGACAGGGACTCATGGTTGGACTCCTGGGGCCAGGAGCGCCTAAAGCCACAAAGCTCCCTCAATTCCCCCTTTCCTGGCCCACCAACGAAATGAGGGTACTCCCTCCTCTCACATCTTCTGGGCTAGAGTACAGTCCCAGGCGCTTGCTCTTGCTCCTGTGACCCCTTCTTCCCATGTGGGCCAGGCCTGGCCCTACAGCTCTCAGTGCCTCAGCTGGCCAGGTTCCAGCTGCCCACCACAAGCAGTTCTTCTGGATTGAAGCCTCTTCTCATGGACCATGCTGCCTCAACCTAGGGCTGGCTGTCACCTGATTGGAGGACTGGGAAGGCACAGGGATGCTGTTGAATCCCACTGAGCAACTACTGCAAGAGGGCCACCTCATCTGTGTGCTCAGGCAGGGAAGGTAGGCTCCGTGGAAAGGAAACTCTCCTCCCCTCCACCTGTGTCCTGCTCACCACTCTTTCTGTCCACATCCCAGCTTATGGGACCATGTAGGAAATGTTGCTGCTCCTTTGTCAGCATCCTCTGCTCTGGGCCCCAGAAGTACCTTCTCTTTAGAACACATCTGGAAGGCCCTCCATGCAGCTCTGCAGCTAGGGGTGCAGATCCCAGAATTTATGCTGATGTCCTGCATCATGAGTAGGCTCCCCATCTGACCTGATCAGGTTGCAGCTTCCCCCAGCATTGCCCAGGATGGTGCTCCTCCGAGTCAGTGGGTTGTGCCCTTGTGGGTGCATTGCTGAGCTACCATGAGCCGCCAGTGCCCCCACCATGCCTGAAACTGGCCATCGGTGTCTGAGCCTCATCAGTCTAGAGAATCCATTCAGAAACCTCAGGAGTAATCTTGAAAATTCAGCTTAAATTTCCTTTGGTTTTGTTTGATTGTTTGTAGTTGTGGATGGATGGCATACCTTTATTTTATTTGTTAGTTTTGATGTGCTGAGAACAGAATCCATTCTCTCACAGGTGCCAGGCAAGCACTCTACCACTGAGCCCCAACCCCAGCTCCACTTAAGCTTCTGTTTTTCTAGAAACACTCCTGGTACCAAAACTTATATCTTGATCACCTGTAGGTGCTGTAACAAAGTGTCTTAGACTGGCTGGCTCCATCACAGATGTGCATTTTCACAGTTCAGGATGCTGAGAAATTGGATATGCAGGTGCTGGCAGATGTGGTTCTGCTGAGGGCCCATCTGCTGGTCTGTGGATGACCAGCCTCTGTGTCACCACAGGGGGACAGCAGACTCTTGGGTCCCTTCTTGGGTTGTTCCTGGGGCTCCACTCTCCTGCACTCCAGATGCCACTGCAAGGGGATGAGGATTTCCACATGTGGACTCCCAGGGGGATGGAGACACTCGCTCCACAAAGAATGGCATGTGAACTATATCTTAGCAACAGCTGGGATGGCCCCAACTCTCTCAGGTATAGAACAGACTGCAGGGTGCCCACACAGCAAGATACCCTGCAGCTTGGAGGGGCTGTGACCTGTGGCTGCAGGGTGGCTCCATAGACAGTATGTGCAAGGTGGAGCCAGTACAGAAGCACCCTGTGGCTGTAGCACTCATGTGCTGAAAAACACACGGTGCAGCTGGAGCAGAGGCCTATGGCTGTTGTCTGGTGGGGGGGGGCTGCATGAAGTCCAGGGCCCAGGGGAGCATCTGGGAGGACAGAGCTACTCCACAAATCCAGCCTCAATGCAGTGATTGCTCCACACACGAGGTCCTGCTGGACCTTCCAAGAACTCCACTTCCTACTCTTTGAGTTTGAGAGCTATGGGATGAAGATAGAGGCCAGAGGCTGAGCCACTCCCCAGCGTCCAGGCAAGGAGTAGCAGATTGGGGTCAGGGTCACTTTGCAAGTTTATGGGATCAGGACAGGCAAAAGCTCCAACACGTTGCCTTCCCCACCCTGTGGCCCAAGTGTCCTTGGCTTGAGGTGCTGTCACTCCAGGCCTTGAAGTCATCACCCAGCCCAACCCTGAGGCCTGCACTGGGACTGACTTCTAGGAGTTTCAGCTTATGGTCTTTTATGAAGATTTGAATCCACCTTGAGTTGGCTTTGGCTTATGGGGGAAGCAGAGGGCCTAGCCCCATTCTTCTGCATGGGGACATCCATGTGTAACATGGAACCAGGCAGTCGGGCTATTTGTCTTGAATATTTGAGGTATGAAATCCACAGGCCTGGAGTAAAAGCAAATAAACGGGTTTTATTAGAGTAATAGGAAGAATGAAGAGTCCCCACAGGGAAGGCCCAAGGAGGGATATCCACTGGGTCTGCTTCTGGGGTTTTACAGGCCCTGCTGACAGCCCAGCACAGGTGCCCAGCACAGATGCCACAGGACCAGTAAAA
>JAQQSJ010000021.1:17043-34735 GCA_028644305.1 Xerus rutilus
TTTCTCCTCAGGTCACAGCAATGCAGCTGGAGCAATGGGCCAAAGAAGCAGAGGAGGACTCCAAGGCAGAGGAGGCCAAAGTGAAGATGGTGTGTGACTTTTCCAGCTTCTGGTTGTGTGTTTCTCTGTGCTTCTTTGTCTTATTTTGATGCTGTCTTCTAGGATCGCTCTGTGACTTCTAAATCCTGCAGTATTTACTTCCATACCTAACACCAGCAGGCTTGGGGGAAGGAGTAGCTCCTGTCTCCCCCTTTGTGGGTGTGTGCAGATGGGAAGATTAGTGCATAGCCTCTGCTGTTGTTCTTTGAATGTCCATCCTTTTATTTCTCATACATTCTGAATTTGCTTTGCCCTAAATGATGCAAAAGTGTGTTCCCAGCAGTCCTTGCCATGATTTTATCATTCTCTTCTGTAGAGCTGGTGTCCTGGACATGGACATCAAGGTCTGGGCTGAGATGTAGTGGGTCTTCATGTGGTTTGGTAGGGCTGGAGACTTTCTGGGGGCATGTCCTGGGAGAAACCTGAGAATACAGGGCAGAAGGAACTCTGGGGACCCCTGCTCTTGGTGCAACTTCCATTGAAATTTTGGGCAGCTCTTAAAACATTGCCTCCTAGGCTGGGATGTAGCTCAGTGGTAGAGCACCTGGCTAGCATGCAGGCTTAGTATACAGGACTATTTAAAAAAAAGAAAAAATTATTTCACAGAAAAGCCAGCCACAGTGGTGTGTGCCTGTAATCCCAGCTCTTTGTGAGGCTGAGGTAAGAATTTGTAGCCAGCCTGGGCAACTTAATGAGACTCCATGCCACAATTAATACAAAAGGCTGGGTGTGATGCTCAGTGGTGGAGCACCCGTGGCTCAATCCCCAGCACCAAATCAATGATGACAAAACATTACCTTCTTGGTGAAGCAGCTTGGGGGATATGAAGTTTGGCTTCCTCGTTACCTGTGCTACTCCCATGGAATCTACTCCGGACACAGTGCCTCCACCACTGTCCTCTGCTTGTGGGCAGCTGTGACTGTGGTGAGCTGCAGCAGGCCAGCCACACTGGTGGGCCCACTGCCATCATCTAACTTTGGGCCAGTCCCATGCTCCTGAGTGGGCTTGGGCCTTAGGCATTAAAGTTTACAGAGCTCACAAATGGCATGTGTGTATTTATGTGCCATGGATAGGACCCAGGGCCTTTGGATGCTAGGCAGGGGCTCCACCACTGAGCCACACCCTACCCTCACACTGTTGATGAGGGTACCTGGGGCTGAAGGGCCCCTCATTCCATGACAGCAAACCACACCCTGGAGAGGACACCACCAGGCTCTTCTGGCCAGAGTACAGAAATTCTGTCGATTTCTCCTGTGAACTGTTCCTCTTAAATAAGTCCCTTCAGCAGAAAAATATGGAGCATGCCCAAATCTATGCTGAGAATGCTGTCCTCAAGAAGAAAGAAGGCTTGTACTGGCTCTGCATGGTATCCCGTATGGATTCAATAACCTCCAAAGTAAAGGAAGTGACCATGAAGTGGGTGAGTTCTGGAATCCTGGTACTGCCTGTGCTGATCAAAGCAGGAAGAGAATTTGGTGGCTGGTCTGGTACAGCCCAGTGTGTAGGGAAGCTGAATCAGCCAGGGCTGAGGAAGTGTGGAGTGCTGAGTAGACACAGGAAAGTGGGGTGGGATCCTCTGCATAGCACAAGATGCAGAGCCTGTGTGGCCAGACTTGTCCCAGCTGGGCTGTGGAGTCTCATTAGACCCTTTAGTTTCACAGCAGGGCTCTTTTGAAAAGGAGGTGCAGACTCACCATGTCTTCACTGTCCCTTAAGTGGCCATGTGCTGAGTCTTGTGCTTCTGCATTCAGTCAACAACATTTCCTAAAAACCTGGGCCCTCATCAGAATTCAGAGTATGTGTTCTTACTGGGAAATCACACCCTTGGCACAGAGCACAGGTGGAGGGCTGCTCCAGGACACCTTTATCCACCTGCTCACAGAGCACAGAGCAGAGGCTGATGACTACTCCCTATTCCCTTCTCCAGCCCACTCCTGTCCCAGGTGATGAAGAACATGGCACAGATAACCAAAGTGCTGGACAAAGCCTGAGCACCATGGACCTGCAGATGTTCTCTGTGGTAATGAAGAGTTTTGAAAAGCAGAGGCAGATTCTGGATGCACACAGGTCTTTATGTAGCTTCTGAGTCCTGTGAAGTGGTCCCCACCAGGACCTCACAAGGTAGTGTAGAGAGGACAAGATGATAGACAAACACCAAAGTGTATGTAGTGCCCTCAGAGCCCATATACACAGTAGGGGAACGAGAGGAAACACTGAGCACATCCTGAAAATATTGGCATGGGAAGGCACATGTGTGGGCTGGGGTTTTGGCTCAGTGGTAGTGCCCTTGCTTCAAATGTATTAGGCACTGGATTTGACCCACAGCACCACTAATAAATGAAGAAATAAAATAAACATAACGTGTCCGTCTACAACTAAAAAAAATTAAAAAAAGAAAGAACTGTGAGTGGAGAGTGAAAAATCAAATGGGGCCTTGTTGGGCTGTGGAGGGCTGCTGCAGCCCTGGCCCTTAGTGGCCAGAATGTACTGCTCTCCAGGTGATGGAGGACTCCATGCACTCAGCCACCACATGAGCCTTGCCTCAGAAGCAGATAGAGAACCTCATCATGTAGATGGCTGAGGAGGATAGCCTAGAGGTGCTAGAGCAGCCCAGTCAGCTGCCTGAGGGTGCCTCCATGGTGGGTGGGAGACACCATATTGGGACACTGGCCAGGACCTTTGAGTCCAGGGTCAAGGGGTCTTCAGGTATTCTGTTAACACTGCTGCCATCTTGTGACACAGCCACAGCAGTCTGGGGACATTGGCCAGAGCCTGAAGATACAGTGTTGAGGTATGTGAAGATCAGTTGCACCTAAGATTTTCCTGATGGGTGTGCTAGTGGCTGCCATCTTGCTGCCTCATTGCAGGTTTGTGTGATTACATCCCTGCTAATCTCCTTGAAATTTGAAATGGCATTGAGATCTTAAGAATGCAGCAAATCAGAACATGGGGAATCTGAAGCCCATATCCATCAGGTAGTGCCTGAGTCTGTGTGGGACAGTGTGAGCCTGATAAGCCTGTGGAAAGCTGAAAAAAAGAGGCATTTTCTGAAGGGAGCACAAGTTGGAGAATCTGGAGAGAACTGGGCTCTCAATAGCTCAGATATTCCTGAAGTACATGGGAAGAGAAGGGAACAGCCACAATGTATGAGAAGAGTTGAAGAGAATGTGAGGGCATCTTGATATTGGGTCATCCAGCTGGCAGGTCTGGAACTCACTGGACTGGAGCTGCCATCAAATTATACTCAATCCTACCTATCAGCAGATAAGGGATGCTGTACAAACTTTTGAAAGCCAATGGAAAAGTTTTTTCAATTTTCCAATGAAACTGTCCATTTTCCACACTCTTTTGCATCTCTACCATCTTTAGAAGCAAATATTTTTGATACATGAATTTACTGGGAAATGGGAGGTCTGAATAATATATTAGAGTTGTGTTATGTGTTCTTATGTGTTTACATTTTTTAAAATATCTATATTTTTATTTCAATTATCTGTCTGCATAGATTCTTTTCCCCAATTATCTCATGCTAACAGTCAACCTCTATTAATTCCTCCTGCATTATTCTATAAATTTTTACATCTATCTTCTCCCTCCTTCTTTATAAATATCAATATTATACTACTTCTCTTTCCTATGTTTTTTATCATTTGACATGATAAACCCACTTAGAAAATTTAGTTATATTATAGACTATAATTGAGCACATTATTTGTGTTTATTGTAACAAAACCATAGACATATTAATAGGACCTATTTCTTTTAAGATTATATATTATTTGCATTGAGTGCTGTTAATTTGCTGTTCCCTTTAAATGCATGGTACTGGAAGCCTTCAGGAACACTAAAAGACTGCAGAATATAAATTGTACTGTCTCATATCCATATAACTAAATATAAAGACACAAAATCAACATGAAGACATAAGGAAACAAAGCACCACAAACAAACTAAGATGTTCCAAAAATAGAATTCATAGACAAAACCATAGAAAAAAAGTAAGAGATGAAGTTTAGAAGGTACATAATTAAACAGATCATGGAAAGAAAGGGTGGTATAATAATAAAAATACAGGAAGTGAATGATCACTTTAATAAAGAGGCAGAGATTATAAAAAGTAATCAAGCAGAAATCCTCAAAATGAAGGAGAGAATAAGCCAAATTCAAAATTCAATGGAGAGTACCAGCAACAGACCAGACCATTTGGAGGAAAGAACCTCAGGAAATAAAGACAAAACATATACTCTTGAAAATAAATTTGCCCATACAGAATAAATGGTAAGAAGCCATGAAGAGAATGTCAAAGAATCATGGGGTAACATGAAATGACCAAATTTAAGATTTATCATGATAGATTAAGGCATAGAGTTACAAAAAAAAATTAGGAAAAAAAACCTTTTCACTCATATGGACCACATTGATGATTCAACTTTGAAAACCTGACCTTGATGAATTGGCATTGATGATTCAACATGGAGAAATTGATATAAATGTATCAACATTGAAGAATCAACATAGTGAATCAACATAGTGAACCAAAGGAATGCACAATCTTTTCAATGATGTAAAATCAGAAAATTGCACAAATCTAAAGAATAAAAAGGAAATCAACTACAAGAAGCTTATAGGACCCCAAATGTACAAAATTACTGCAGACCCACACCAAGGCACATTATAATAAGAATGACTAACAGACAAAATGAGGATAGATTTTAAAGGCTGTGAGACAAATATAACAGATTACATATGGGGAAAACCAAATTGCATCTCAGCTGATTTCTTGACCCAGAGTGTCAAGTCCAAAATGTCCTGGAAAAATACATACTATGCTGTGAACCAAATAGATGCCAGCCAAGAATTTTACATTCAGCAAAACCAAGCTGAAGATTTGAAGATGAAATATAAACACTCTATTATAAACAAAATTTAAAAGAATTTACAAATAGAAAGCCTTCTCTACAAAACATTCTTGCCAAAATATTCCATGAGAAAAAAATATAAATAAAAAATTAAAACCATCAAAGGAAGGGACTACAAAAATTATATCAAAAGAGAAGCTAAATCATGTTAAAAAATAAACCAAAATAGTAACTCTGAAAGTTAATGGCCTTCAGTCATCAATCAAAAGACATAGACTGGCCATTTGGATTTTAAAAAAAGAATAAAATAACACCATGCTGATTTCAGGATACTCCACTTAAAATAAAAGGCATCCACATTAGGAAAAAATTAGGAAAAATAAAACTTTTCACTCACATGGACCACATTGATGATTCAACTTTGAAAACCTGACCTTGATGAATTGGCATTGATGATTCAACATGGAGAAATTGATATCAATGTATCAACACTGAAGAATCAACATAGTGAATCAACATCAAAGAATAGCATCAATAAATCAACAATGACAAATTGACAAAAGGTATTGACTTTGAATAATCAACAATGATGAATTGCATTAAAAATAAAGGTTGATGATGACATCAATATATTAACATGAATGTATCTACATTGATGAATCAAAAAATTAATATCTAATAATTCACACCTAAGAATCACCATTGATGAACGAACTTAATTGATACTGATGTATCTATATTGATGAATCAAGTAATCAGTCTTGATGAATTGACATTGATGAATTTACTTTGAGAAATCAACACACTGATTCGACTTTGAAAATTCAACATTAATGCATCGACAATGAAGCATTGACATCAGAGCATTGCCATCAATGAGTCAACATTGATGTTTCTCCATCGAAGAATTGATGAATCCATATTGATATATAGACATCAATGGCCTGATATTGAGCAATCAACATCAATGTATTAAACTATAAGAATGAATATCATTGGTTGAACATCCATGAATTGAGATCAATGGATCAACATCAGTGAATCGATATCAATGAACCAACTTCAAAGAATCAAACTAAATGAATCAACATTGATGAATCAGAATCAATAAATTAAATTTGAAGAATCAAGAATGATGAATCATAATCAAAAGTCAAACTTGATGAATGATATTAATGAATTGATTATGTAACTGCATTGATATATCTGTAGGGATATTAATGAATTGTTATAAAAATTGACATCAAAGAATTGACATTGGTGAACTAAAATTGATGTATGTACATCAATGAGTTAGTGAATCTATATTGATATATATACATAAATGAAATAATATAAATAAATTGACATTAATTTACCAACATCAATGAAATGAGGAGTCAATGTTGATGTATAGACATTGGTGAAACAATAACAAAAAATAGACATTAATGGATCAAAATCAATGAATTGACAAAGATAGATTGACAACAATCTGTTGACATTGATACACCTATATCATTGTATTGAAAAATTGACCTCAATAAATCAACATTGATGAATTAATGTTTGAAGAATCACCACCAATGTGTCAAAATCAAAGTATCAACATGATGAATAAACATTAAAAAGTTTATATTGAAGAGTTGATATAAGTAGAGTTTGAAAAATTGGCAATGATGAATAATAACCAAAAATTGACAAATGGACATCAATGAGTGACACTGGATTAATTAATCTAATGGACATCAAAAATTGACATCAATGAGTGACATTGGATTAATTAATGTTGACCCTTTGAAGTCCATTGATCAATGTCAATTCTTCAATGTTGTTACTTTGATGTCATTACATCAATGACAATCCATTGATGTTGATCCGTGGATGTTAATTCATCAATATTGATTTATCAATATTCAAATTTTTAAATTGATCCATCAGTATTGATTCATGGATTATGATCTATCTATGTCAATTCTTCAATGTCAATTCATAAATGTTACTCCATTGATATTGGCACTTTTTTAAAAAATATTTATTTATTTATTTTTTAGTTATAGGTGGACAGAATATCTTTGTTTTTATGTGGTGCTGAGGATCGAACCCAGTGCCGCATGCATGCTAGGTGAGCACGCTACCACTGCGCCACAATCCCAGCCCCTGATATTGGTACTTTGATGTAGATTCATTGATATGATCTTTTCAATTTTGATACATCAATGTCCATTTATCTGTCTAGACTTCAGTGTCAGTTCTTCAATGTGAATTTTTTTTTTTTTTTTTGGTACTGGGGATTGAACTCAGGGGCACTCGACCACTGAGCCACACCCCCAGCCCCATTTTGTCTTTTATGTAGAGACAGGGTCTCACTGAGTTACTTACCACCTCGCCATTGCTGAGGCTGGCTTTGAACTTGTGATTCTCCTGTCTCAGCCTCCCTAAGTGCTGGGATTACAGGCTTGAGCCACCGCGCCCGGCACAATGTGAATTTTTCAATGTGAATATTTCCATGTTGATTCCTTGTTGTTAAATCACAAATGTTGATTCCTCTATGTCAATTCTTCGACGTTGATTCATCAGTCTGTTTTTCAATGTGGATTCATTGATATCAATTTACAATTTCATTTCTTTAATGTCAATTTATTGATATCTATTCATCAATATTGATTAATTAAATTCTTTGACATCCATTCATCAATGTGGATTCTTCAAATTTGTTTTTTGACATTGGTCCATTGATGTTGATCCATGGATGTGAATCCATTAATGTGGATTTATTCATGTCAATACATCAATGTTGATTTTTCAATGTCAATGATGTTGATTTATCCATGTTCAATAGATTGTTGTAGATTCATCAATATCAATTTTTCTATATTGATGCATCTATACTGATTCATTGATGTAGATTCATCCATATCAATTCATCAATCTCATTTCATTGGTATCAGTTAATCTCATTGTCAGTTCATTAATGTCCACTTATTAACATCAAATCATAAATGTCAGTTCAAGAATATTGATTCATGGATATAAATTCATTGATGCCAAATCATTAATGTCAGTTATTGAAAGTAGATTAATTGATGTGCATTCATGGATGGATATCAATTTATCAATGTAGGTTCATCATTGTAGATTCATGAATAAAGATTCATTGATGTTGATTCATTGATATCAGTCCTTCCAAGTAGATTTACTGATATTCATTCATCAATTTCTATTTATTGATATCACTTTATGCATTTAGACTCATCAATACAATTTCATCTATATTTATTCTTTAATGCTCAAGATACCCTGCTTTTTATCTAACACTAAAATTCAGATTCATCAAACAATCTGCATTCCTAGATTGGTAATGTTTTAGAAACATTTTTATTGAACATGAGGCATATTCACATGAGGTAAGAAGTTTTATTACAGCAGTTCTATTTTAAAGGCTGTGGTTATGGTTACATTTGGCTATTAGCAGGTCTTGCACATATTGTAAAAAAGATTCATTTATCTAGATGTAAGATGTAAGTTGACCTAGCCCTTTTGCCCAGCTGTCTTTAAACAAAGTAAAAAATGTATGTAATACTCTCCTGTGGCCTCTGTCACTCACATAACACCCTCACTGTGACCTGTCACACACATAATACCTTCACTGTGGGCATTGACACTCATATAATACCTACTATGTGGCCAGCAATAAGCACATAATATGCACACTTTGACCTCTCTCTCTCATAAAATACCTCAGTGTGACCACAGATAATTACATAACACTCTCTTTGGGCCTGACACTCAAATAATAACCTCACTGTGGCCTCTATCTTGCATTTACATGTCTTCAAAGGGTCCTCTGACAAAAAACACCCTCACTTGGCCCCTGACACTAACAGTACACTCAGTGTGACTGCACACATTTACATATTGCCCTGCTGTGGCCTCTGGCACTCATAAAATACCAACACTTAAAATTTGGGCCCCTGACACTCACATATACTCATTTTGGCCTTTGACAGTCACATAATACCCTCCTGTGGCCTCTGACCCTCACATAATATTTTCACAGTGTCCTCAGACACCATGAAACAATATCCTCACTTGGCCTCTGACTCTCATACAATATAGTTAGTGTGGTCCCTGATACTCACAAAAAAAAAAAAAAAACCTCACTAGGGATGGTGACACATACCCTCAGAATGCCTTGTGGCACTTAATTTTAATATAATATGTTTACTTTATTATGTAAAACTAATATAGTAGATTCCTTGTGGCTTTAATATTAACATGTCACTAGTCATTTTGCCTCCAAAATTAACATAGTAGCTACTGGGATTGTTTTACTTTACAGAATATGATAAATGTGGCCACTGCAATGGATATAAGAACTGTGTTTCATCCTTCAGTGCTGATACCTCATGCATACCATAGCATCAAATACTGCTATAATTGCTGCCCTCTGTTCACACTAATATGTTATCCACATCATAACATCTAAACCTAAGAGAATATCAGCCTGTCCTTGGGCATTTAATATGAATATAATAAACATGCTGTACCCTTTAAAAATAGTAGCTGCCACACAGACTTTAATGCTAAAGAAACATTCTTACTATACCATGTTAAACTAATGCAATAGATCCCCTGTGCCTTTAACATGATTATAATATCCATAGTGGATATCTAAAACTCATAATATAACTTACCTTTAAATTTTAATATTAATATATTAACTTCACTGTGGCTTCTAAATTTAATAGTATAGCTATCCAATTTTTTAATGATATATTTATTCAATAGCATGGAGAACTAATAACAGAGCTATTTTGTGGACTTTAATATTAATATAATTCACCTATTAAACATCAGAAATGAAGGGGCCAAGGCTATAGCTCAGTGGTAGAGCACTTGCCTTGCAAGTGTGAGGCACTGTGTTCGATCCTCAGCACCACATAAAAATAAATAAATAAAGCTATTTCATCTGTTTACAACTAAAAAATGTTTTAAAAATATAAAAAATGCCTATCAGAGCCAATGAGGGGTCTTAAATACTAACATGATATCCAAAGTATATCATTCAATATGGACCTATTTGTGTGGTTTCCTTTAAATCTAATGTGTTATCCCTAGCCTAGCATCTAAAACTAATATATTAGCTCCCTGTACCTTTTAACACTAGTATGAAATACATATTATGACCACAAAATCCAATGAAAGATATGCCCTGCAGCTTTTAAAATTAGTATATCTTTTCTGTAAACCCAGAACCAATATAATAACTTCCTCTTGGATTTTAATATTCATTTATTATTCTGAATATTACACCAAAAACTGATAAACAGGTGCTCTGTAGACTTTAATATTAGCCTGACTGTCATATTATACTACCTTAAGCTAATAATATGTATAGATGGTAGAAATTAAACTAATTTGATATTTAAAATTCTACTAAAATTAATACTATATTGTTGACTTAAATCTTAACATTATATGAATAGTTGAGCTCCTAAATGTTACATAAGTTTTGACCTGTGGACTTTAATATTAATATAATACCCATACAATAACATCAACACCAGATACCATAGCTGCTATGTGTTCTTTAATAATGATGTAATATCCATACCATAGCAAGTTCAACTAATATAAGTGCACTGAGGTTTTAATCCTACTAGCTTATCAATAGTGCAGCATTTATAATTAATATAATAGCTTCCATTGAACTTGGATATAATAGAATGCACATGCTATAACAGTCAAGACAAATATACTAGCTGCCCTGTAGTATGTAATCCAAATACAATACCCATGGTAAGGCATCTGAAGCTAATATAATATATGCCCATGGCTATCACTAGTAACAATGCCCAGAATACAGCATCTAAACTAATACAATAGCTGCCATCTGGACGGAGTTCTATTATGAGATCCATACTAGGCCACCCAAAGAATAGCATTTACATCCTTTATCAGCTGAATGTGCTCATGGATCTTGACCCTGAAACTGAATTGACTATGCAAGAAAGGTGCTACGTGTGTTCTCATTCACACCTCAGCCCAATTTTAACTGTGGTTCTGTGGAACCATCTGGCATGTATGAAATTAAACGTGGGATTATACTGATAATCCTTCAGTAAATGCTTTTCCATTATGCCATGGATCACTTTGAGTTCATCTTTTACTGATCCATAATTTCTCATCCCAGCAGTGAGAAACATGGTCCTATCTCCTGCCATTTAATTAATTCAATTTATCATTATGAAAAATGGATTCATTATTTCTTATGTTTACATTATGTGAAATAATAGAAAAATCATTTTGGACTCTGGCCCCAGTAACTGGAACAGAGTTCCCAAATCCTCATATTTAGTGAGTAATAGGGGTGGTAAGTGCAAACTTTGTACTAGCATTTGGTCTTTGACTCTGGTCCTTGCATGGGCCCCTTATATCTTTCAGAATGCCTGTGGAGATAGAGAGATCTTTTGCTCTCAAAAGGACAATTTTTGTGTACCTAGGGCTACTTAAGGAATGAAGATGGTCGTGAGAAGTACCAAACACTGACTAAAATTTTGCAACTTTCAAGTTCTCACCTCTCTCAGGAAAGGAAGCTGGAGGTTGAATTAGTACCCATCATGCCTAAATGATTAAGTTTACACAAATGTCTGTATAAGAAGTGTTCAGAGAGTTTCTGATTTGCTGAACACAAGCAAGCACAGGGAGGGTGTTGTGCCCCAACTCCATGTGGACAGAGACTTCTGCACTGGGGACCCTCCTGAGTCTCATCCTGTGCATCTCTTCATCTGACTGTAATATTGTGTCTTCTAGAATGTCACCAAAGTTGGACTATATAGCATGTTGCCTCTTAAGCTAGGCTTATTGCACTTTGTATGTAGTCAGCTGTGGAAAGACATTCTGAATTTGTATGTGATGAGCATCAATCAATGTGCTGTTCATAATTGCATGGCAGTTTTGGATCAACATGCTTTTTCAGAGCACTTTTCCAAATGGAGATAAAAAATGAGCACATTGTTGGGCCATAGATTAGACTTGTTTTGCCTTAGAAAGCACTGTCAAGCCATCTTCCAGAGTATCTATGGCGTGTGTTTTTCCAGCAATCCATGACACTGCTGGCATCTCATATCTGAGAACGCTTTGTAGAGTTTATCATTGCTAATAAAAGTGGTAAGTCACCTCACTATTAATTTAATTTATAATTTTACTATGATATGAAAGTGAGTATCTTTTATTCTAATTATTTTCCATCTTTATAGTTTCTTGTTCATGTGTTTGTTCAGATATTTAAATTTTTGGCACTGGAAATTGAAACCAAGGGAGGGTAGTTACTGAGCCATATGCCTAGTTCTTTCTGTCTTTTGTTCTGAGACTTTTGGAAACAGTGCCTCATTAAGCCTGGCCTGAAATTTGCAATACATCTACCTAATACTTTTGAGAAATTGGCATCATAGGCATGCATGTAAGCACTTCGTGAAAAGTTAATTTTATAAATACATATGTTTAATATTTTTAATATATTTATTCTAACAATTGGCTTTGTGTAGCATACTTTTGATTTCATAACCAAAAGGTGGTGATGTTGCTCAGTCTTAGCTTGTTTATAATGTGCGAGACACTGTATTTGATCACACACACACACACACACACACACACACACACACACACAAACAGTAAGTCTAAGATTACATAGTGCTCCCTTCTGGAATTTTTTTTTTCTCAAATTTTATTTACAGAATGTTATGAGCTATTTTTTTGTAGGAGATTCTTCTCCTTTATACATTTATTCTGATTCATAGTTTAAAAACACTTAATGTATGCCCCCCTTTTAAAATATAGTTTATAAAGGTTTTCATTCAAACCTTAATGCTACATATGTAGCAAATCCTCACTCAAAATGTGTGCTGTGGAATTCACCAAGATAAAATAGTTTGGTTACAAATGCGGGTGAGGAAAGATGCTTTTATTCTTCTATTTGAAAGAAAAGAGAATTTAGCTGGACACAGTGGTTCATGCCTGTAGTTTGAGCACTCTTGGAGAGTGAGGCAAGAGAATTGCAAGTTCAAAGCCAGCCTGAACAACAGCAAGGTGCTAAGCAACTCGGTGAGACCCTGTGTCTAAAAACAAAACAAAAAAAACCCCCAAACAATAGAAGGCTGGGGATGTGGCTCAGTTCTCAAATAACTGAGTTTAATCTCTGGTACCACCCTCCCCCAAAATAAAGAGAATTTATATAAAAAGTTTTAAAATCCTCAACTATTCCACATAAAATATTCCTAGTATGCTGCTGTAGATGTTCCATGCTGCTTTGCTGATATCAAAATCTATAATAACCTCAGCTCTCAGTGTCCAGCTTCACCTTCTGAGTTGTTCCAGTCTGCCTTAAAAATGGGTTCATTTTTTAGCAGCTCCACTTACTGTGGTAATAGGGCAGTAGAATATGGAATGTCCCTTCAAGTGATCAGCAGGAAGTTTATGGAGTATGAAGTTCAATAAAGTAAATATGTTTTTCCAAAGATAACAAGACTGATGACTTTAAATAAGTCCTCTTAAGTCAAGAGCATACAGTTTTCACTGGAATAAAAAAAAAGAGTCATTTTCTACATTCAAATATCATTCTATTACTAAATCCAATATGTTCCATTTAGGACATTGCCTCTGATGGAAAAAAAAATCTATAGAGTTATGGTTGTTTCCCATCTAAAACAACAGAATTGCCAAGGAAGTGACCTAACTTCCTTGGCAATGGGACACACAGAATTTGGAACCTTAGTAGCTAGGCACCCAAAGTCCAGACACTGTCCCAGTCTGCTCACTTGTGTGAGAGAGCAAGTCCAGAGATATGAGTTCTTGCTGTTTACACATTTGTGGATGCTCAGGCCTCAGGAAAGCCCTGAGTATAGGTTTTCCCATTGTGGAAGTTCCAGATCTATGCTGGGAGCTTACAACTCTGTTGATTTTTCCAAAGGAAACAAGAGGCAAGACAGGACAGACCACTGCAGGTGAGTATAGTCTACCCCAACACTCAGTTGCCCTTTTATTTTTTTAAAATATTTTTTTAGTTGTAGATGGACACACAATATCTTTATTTATTCTTATGTGGTGCTGAGGATTGAACCCAGTGCCTCACGCATGCGAGGCAAGCGCTGTGCCACTGAGCCACAACCCTAGCCCCTCAGTTGCCCTTTTAGATAGGGCTGAACACTTAGCAGGCGCTTGTGAAAGTATGTGTGTTAAGGAGTTTGTGAATGTGTGTGGGAGGGGCAGTGTGTGTTTGAGTCTCATATTTGGGTCTCTTTTTGTCTGATGGTGATCAATCTGTAATCTCATATTTTCAAAAACAGCCACCTTAGAAACCCCACCACATTTCCAGAGATATAAAAACATGCCAGTGTCATTATATCCTATACTCATTTGCACATCCTCACTAAAAACATCAGAGAGCTTATGTACTCACCTGAAAAAGCCATCAACACACACCTCAGAGAGCTCCTTTGACCAACCAGAGGCCTTCCCTATATGCCATAAATACTGACACTGACCTTGAACCTAACCCTAACTCTATGCACAACACTAAATTTAAATCCTACATACATACAACAGAGAACTCTTTCCCATTTTATATTTTATTTAGTGACAGAATGTTAGTTGCTTAGGGCCTTACTGAGTTGCTAAGACTGGCTTTAAACTTACCATCCTCCTGCTTCACCCTCTAGAGCCACTTGGATTACAGGCATGCATCACCATTCCCAGAGAGTTTCTATTTAATAATTAATAATTACTTTGGTAATTTTAATATTTCTTACCTTGTATTTATGTGAGTTTCCAAAATCAAACAAAATCATGAGTAAACTCTACGGTTGCAGAGTGGCCTAACAGCCTGAATTATTCCATTTTAAAATTCTATGATTTAATAAGTTTTAGCAGGAAGAAGCAAGATTATTTTTCTTCCAATCCTGGATTTAATCATCTATTCTTAAGCATACACAACACAGTAATGAAGTAATTAAGTATCTGGATGATGCCAGAAATTCTAAGAAATAACTCTTTCAAGACTGCAAGTAAATTATGACCCTGAGAGAGCACACCTAAAATTGAGACAGTAATCTCTTGAGTAATTTTCTGATCCATTAATGGATCATCTTTAGAAACGAAGACTGAGCATTTGGTAACAGGCTTTTATTCCATCTCATGTTTGTGTCTTCTCCTAATCCAAACTAATTACATTGAAATTACTCTTTCTTGAATAGTTTCAGATTTAATGGTCTTTCAGTGGAACAAAGAGCCACATGAGAGACTTCATCTGCTAAAACAGCAGAGGACACTGGATAAATCTGACCTAAGTGTGTAACAAAGAAATAATATGACACCAGTAATAAAATTATCAATCATATGAGCCTAAACAATTCCAGACAGAAACAGAGGAAAACTTTCTGGAATGAGAATGGCTTTTCTTAGGGGTTATGTGTGATATAGCCATTGGTAAATCTATGATTAAAAGTGCACATGCTTGGGCTGGGATTGTAGCTCAGCGGTAGAGTGCTTGCCTCGCATGCGTGAGGCCCTGGGTTCGATCCTCAGCACCACATACAAAGCAATAAAATAAAGACATTGTGTCCATCTACAACTAAAAACATATTAAAAAAAATAAATAAAAGTGCACATGCTTGAAACTTTGCCCTACAAGGATTTTGATCCAGAATCCCATATTTGAAAGGCTATTCTGGACCACCATTTGGGCACTGGAAATACTCTCCCTAAGCATGAAAAGGAAAGGGATAAATTGGTCAAACTGAAGATGAATGTCCTCATAAATGGTATTTCCTTCTGGAAATGCTGAAATAATAGGCAAAATTGAAGTAATGATTCACCAAAGAAGCAGAGGACAATCCAAGGCAAATTTTTCAATGGCAGGCAGTGTAAGACCAGGTCAATCATAATAGAAATGGGTAGAAAAAAAATTGCTGAACAGACCAGATCTGTATATCAGGGAGTTGGTTTTCTTTGTTCACAGGTAATTTTCATAATTTTGAGCTAATAAATTTAGATATGTGCACACTGAATGAAGTTCTAGACTTCTACATTGCTTAGGGTCATCTGCCCCAATGATGAGACAGACAAGTGAAATCTTCTCTGGCTCTAGGTTTGTGGTATAATATGTAGGGTGAATTTTCAGATGCCTACACCATGTCCAACATCCAAAATTAGCACAATTCTACTTCTCGAAAAATCTTGGGTCACTGAAATTAACCTCTCTTGTGAAACTTAGAAAAGTTAAGAAGAAATTTACTGTTCAAATTATGGAGGCACAATACTAATGTAAGTGCATTTCCTTCTGGGTCCTGCTCAGAGCAGAGGGGCAATACAAATGGTTTATCTCATCAATAGCAAATACAGAAGAACAGGTTCTGGTGTTTACCACTTGAGGCCCAATCTTGGCAGGAACAGACATTACAATATTACCAAAGGGATAATTTTTTCTTCCAGGTTATGAGTATGTCTGGATCCATCTTCTGTCTTGGAGCAAAATTTCACATACATAAATGTCTCCAGATCAAGAAAAAGTCAGACACATATTGGTCATCTTGTTCCCACACAAAAGCATTATATGAATCTCCTTTTAGCTACAGTAATGAGAATGATTAACCACAGCTAGAGAGACAGGGAGGACATGAAAAGCCCTGATCTTCATGCATGGAGAATTAAGGGGAACATATTTTATATTTATATAGCAGGAAGTAGAGGGCACTCAAGATGCAAATGTGTGTATCCATGCAGTCTGTGTGTAATCCATGGAATTTCAGGGAGGAAAATATTCCAGTAAGAAAAAAATACTTTCTGGTTTGGGCAAGGATTGGTACAATAATGGGCTGAGATGTAAAATTCCCATTTGCATCTAGGCTTAGGTTCCAGGCTCCACATCCATCAAGGTTACTTTGGCCCAACATTACAATATATAAAGTAAAAAGATCCACTAAAGCTAAATTTTGATCACAGTATGGGAAATATATGACATAATAAAAATCTCCCCCTTCTGGAACTGTTGAGATAAAAAGGGAAGCTGATGTAAATCTTAGTCACACAGGAGTGGGCAATCATAATGTAAATTTTCCAATTAGAGGTAACTCTAGGCACTTCCTGATATAAATAAGGAGAAACAAGCCTGCCAATGTACCTCAGTGTTAGAGTGCTTGACTGGTATTCATGAGGCCCTGGGTCTGATTCCAAATACCACAATAAAAAAGAAAAAAATTAAATAAGGGGGCAATGTGTGTAAAAACCAATACTATATATTTCAGGCAGTGTGTTTGCCTTGTCCAGAGGTATTTTTTAGGATTTCAAGGGCAAATGCAGAGATACATGTATATTGCCTGTCATATTAGATATTTGCATTTCTCAGGACTTATCAGATCCCACATTGTTTCATGAGGATTATACTTATCTTGTCAGATTGAGGAGTGAATGGATTGTTCAGAAATGAGTGCTAAGGCTCTAATGAGATTATGTCTTTGGGAATTTCCAGGGTAGGCAGGGTAAACAGAAATAACAATATAACCCATCATATTAAAGACTAACAGAATAAAATTGCTAATGTCAGAAACTATTTTCTTTATCTTTTTAACACTGTGACCTAAAGTCCTACAAAAAAAAAACATTGATGATGAAGTGTTTACTTGGAGCCTGTGCATTTAGAGGACTTATTGATGGTTGATTACATGGCTCTGGGCTCCAGATGAGGCAGAATATTATGG